>CBVK0100681620.1:0-16126 GCA_900067695.1 Picea abies
AACCATAGACTATATTGATCTAGTTCTCTCAATCACAAGTCACCCCCGAGCTAGGGACATAAGTCCACAAGGATGAACATGGTCATATGGCTAATTATTGTCCACTCTAACAACCCAATACCGAGTAGATTCTCAGTGATGCGACTTCTATAGCTATTACTACTACTCAACTCTCTTCCCCATCAATTTTCACAACCCAAGGGATGAGATTTATTTCTTTGCACCGCAATCCTTCAGACAATCTCCATCCCCTCTAGGAATCCATCACAGACTAGCCAGGGATATCTCAACTCATGGCTCCATGAAATCCAACTGTAACAGGAGTGTTCACAACAACATATACACAAGCTATTAGGTATTTTCTCACAAAAATATCATAACAAGCATGACAACCTAATTCTCAGCATAATTCATTCCTCTTCTAAGTTGTTTTCACACACAGTATGGTTGTTCTTTCTCTTCAACACCAAAACTATGTTTTTCCTCTCTTAAATTTCTCAGCAACTCCCTCCTACTTAATTTCTTTTCATTTTCCTTCCATGCATGTTGACTCTCACAACTCCTCAAAACGATTGTACTTGGCCCATGCTATCATAACTAAGTGAGATGATTGTCTCACTCAACCTTCTTACATACATTCAATAATACAATTATCTTCATCATAACTAAGTTAGATGACTCTCTCTCACTCAACCTTCTTACATGCATTCAATAATACAATTCCCTTCATTACTATACTAAACTCACACTCTCCTAATCACGTGAGATGACTTTCCCACCAACCTCTTATCTTATGAAATCATAGCCCTCTTATTTATTTACACTTGAAGGTATATTACATTTTGTTATTTTAATATATATTACTTGAATCTTAACCATTGATCACATATACAATTATACATTTCTAATTCAGAAATCAAAACTAAAGTGTTATAATTTTAAATTTATTTTCATTAATTTTGAAAACTTTTATTTCATTGTGTTCCATTGGAAATTTTGAAAACTTTTATTTCATTGTGTTCCATTGGAAATTGGAAACTTTTATTTTGAAAACTTTTATTCCTACATTGTGTTCCATTGGAAATTTTGAAGCAAAAGGTTGGGCGTTGCAGAGAGATTTACCACCTTCACTCCATTGTACGCCTTCAAACTCGAGTCTGGCAGTTAAGAACGACATAGCATATGGACTTTGAACCGAGGATGTGGACAGAAAGGGTGGTGGACTTCAGCCTTCCACGACAAGGAAGGAAGCGATATGAATGAACGCTCCTCGCTGGGGGAATTGATTACTGGCCATTCCAAGCCTTCGCTCCTTATTTCGTAACTCGCTCCTCTGTCTATGTTACTGGTGCTAATATGTTACCGTTGGTCGTTCCTGTTGATGCGGGCAGTAGCGGAAGGAAGGGCGAGTTGGTAACGCTCAATGACCAGTCTGCTGCTTCAGAATGGTTTACAAAGGAGATTGCTGAGATTCGTCCGGCTAGAGTTTCTCTCACTTGTGGAAAAGTATTATTTTTTGTTGACTGTAGACTACTTTTGTTTTTTCAATAATTTCTCTCACTTGTGGAAAAGTATTATTTTTTGTTGACTGTAGACTACTTTTGTTTTTTCAATAATTATATATTAGTGTTTTCAAATTTTATAATAATTTATATTTTTTTAACTGTTAGAATTTAATAATATAGAATAACTTTATAACCATATATTTTTTAATGGTTGAAATTTAATTATTTAATAATATAGAAAGATATTTATTGATTTGAAATTTTGTTGTTTTAATAAATTTATCTTATTATAGTAGAATTGTGTTTATATTTAATTTTTTTTAAAATTTTGTTCATATTTAATTTTTTTTATTGAATTGCAATTAAAAAAATCTATATGTTACAAGATTAATTTACTCCATCACATATCTTATCACCAATCATTAACCTAAAAACCACCATGATACTTAGTGTTCGCCACTACCAAGTTCATAAATAACTAATCATAGATATAGGAATTACTTCAAAATTCTTCTTTTATACTCCACATTAATAACTTCTTCTCTCTAGTTTTCAAATAACACGGATCTCAAATTTTATAACAAAAGCATAGCTACATTGATATTCAATTCACGAACCTTAAAACTCATTGCTTCATTTTTTTTCCATCATCCTCGTTAACCTCTTTGACCTCTTCTCAATAATATCCATGTTATTGTGTTTTCACTTCTAGTATCACTATCTCTTAATAGAGTAAAGGAATTTTATGTCACCTTGAACTATCATAAACCACAATCATATCCATAGGAGAACAAGCAAACTACAACTAAGGTTAACATTGAGGTTATTGCATACAAATTCATAAGCAAACTACAACAATGATTAGCATTGGGTCATCACATAAATATCCATATATAGTGATTGATGAGGATCATTTTGACATTTAAAGCTATACTAATGTATCTTATTACCTTACTATATTTTAATGAGTAATTGGATATTTTCATCATATCTAATATTTGTAATAATACTAGCCTTCATAATCTTTTAATTCATCAAAATTATGGAGATCAAATCTTCTCTCCAATCTTTTTGAGAATACAAAAAAAAATATAAAGCAAACAAAATAATTTCTCACCATTTTTTTTCTTAAGGTCCAATAGACCAAAGTTGGTCTTGATGGATGATAATCATCATCATCGTCATCATTGGCAACGAAAATACACAATGATGAACAACTTGACATAAAACACTAACACTCATTGGTTGTCACCTAAATGTTCTTTTAATTTGGAGCGTTGACCTTTATATGTATGTCAAAGGTAAGCCACTAGAGGTTATATTTGTGTTGGGAATTAGTGGATTGTGAGTCATAGACATTCTCCTCATAAATAGAGGGGGGCATTGTTGTGTGTATAGTTCCATCACTTGACAAATTTGTTTGAGGATCTAGACAAAAACCAAACCAATAAATATTTTGATGTGAAAAATATGGTATTATTATGATGATGGAAATAGATGGACATGCACACATTGAATCCTAGAAACATACATGGACAACGTTAGATGAGTCCCTAATCATATTCTTACCTACCACTTCAAATTAATTAAAACAATGGAAAGATACAACATTTATAAGGTGTATGAACACATTTACAATGACAAGTACTATGCAAGCAAATGGATATATGCAAAGGTTGTGTGTGTTTCTCCTCCTCTTTCTTATGGATTTTCCCATTTCACTGTAGCTGTATTTGGAAATCCTTCACAACATTGCTCGCCCCCAATTTCCATTCTTATTTACTTAGGGATCGGGTCATTAACATTCTCCTCAAAAATAGAGGGAATCATTGTCATGCATACAGTCCAATCATTTGACAAATTTGTTTGAGGATTTAAACAAAACCCAAACCAATCAATTGTTTGATGTGAAAAATGTGGTATTATTATGACAATGGAAATAGAGGGACATGTACAAATTGAATCCTAGAAACATACATAGATGACATTAGATGAATCCTTGATCATATTCCCTTCTACCACTTCAAATTAATTAAAACAATGGAATGCTACAACATTTAGAAGGTGTATGAGCACATTTACACTAGCAAATACTATGCAATCAAATGGATATATGCAAAGGTTGTCTATGTTTCTCTTCCTCTTTCTTATGAATTTTCCCATGTCACTGTAGCTATATTTGGAAATCCCCTTAACAACATTGCACACCCCCAATTTCCATTCTTGTTTCCTTAGGGGTCAGATCACTTATATTCCTCATTAAATACAACTAGCACAAATAAATAATTAAAGTTAGTTGATATACACTAATTGATGTCATCATCTTAAAAAGGTGGAGGAAAGTGTTGATCAACATATATTGACCACCTTTAATTATGTGGTTGCATTAGTTTACTATAGTATTCTTTGGTTTCATTTGGTTGTTAGGGTTAGTTTTAGTTGACTAAAGCTTATTTCAAACCTTAGTGGTTTAATATTGGTTGATTTTGGTTGACTAAGGTTGATTAGTAGGGAGAGCACTATCCACCTGGTTATAGAGTCTTAAAGACTCTATCCGTTGGATGGCCATGCATCGGTGGCATCTATATTCGATCCCCTCACCACTGTAATATATCTTGGATGGCCATTGACATAAACCATCATGCACCATCCTGCAACCACCTTGCACCTTCCATCATCCATCCAAATGTTCCCATGCCCATACGATATACAACGCCTACAATATATGGCATGGATTGATGATGGTGTTAATTGATGACCAATACACTACATTAATGCCATGCTAGTTTGAATTTTGAATTTAGTAAAGGTGCTAAGGATCGATGCTCATTCAAATTCATATTTTGAATTTGTAAATTCACCCAACCTATGTTTTTTTTCATTGGAAATTTTGAATCAAAAGGTTGGGAATTGCATATAGAGATTTACCACCTTCATTCCATTGTGCACCTTCACACTTGAGTCTAGTAGTTAGAACAACATAGCAGATGGAATTTCAACCGAGGATGTGGACATAGCAGGTGAACTTCAGCCACCAAAAATAAATCGGAAGGGGTCACTTTGGAATGGTTTATAGAGAAATCCTCTCCAACAACCAAGTTATTTCCATCAAAAAAATCAAATTCTCCCCATTCACTAAGAATCATTTCTTATTAGAGATGCACATTTTAGGACATCTTCGCCACAAAAATATATTAAAAATTTTGGGGTATTTACACAATGGCCATGACATGACACTCCTCTCTAATGATCTGAAAATAGTGGGCTGACTTGTTATGCTATGCAATCACCCTCTCCTTCATAAAAATAAAACTTTACATGACCTTGATCCATGTGTTAAAATATGCAAGATGATTTATGTGTCAAGTTTATGCTTCTTCTTTTAAATGTTCATGTGTGAGGAAATGTTCTTTTAAATGGTTAAATATGTACTTTAAATAAATACATAGCAACACAACTTGCAGAAAATAAACCATCAAACTCACAACAATAACAAGATGATAAAGGAGTTCACGCCTCTCTGGGCTACATCTCCTTGAGCCTCCTTCAATGGACTTGGCTCTCTAGGATTAATTTGTCAAAGATTCTTTTACAAGATGCTACTCAAATCCAATGGAAATTATGACTGTACCATTGGGATCAGAATACATAAAAACCCCAAAAATGACTAATAAAACTCTGAAAATGGATCATGGCTCATCCAGGCATGACCTCTTCTACATGTGGCCTTAAGCTTCCCTGAGCTTCTCTTTGGAAAAAACACATATAAAAGTCCTTAAAAGCCTCTGAAACCTGTCCCAATGTGTTCAAAGCATAACAATTAGCCAAAAATGACTAGTCAGTCACAGAAAACAAACTTGGACTCACCAAAACAGCATAACAATTAGCCAAAAATGACTAGTCAGTCACAGAAAACAAACTTGGACTCACCAAAACATGACCTCAATCAATGAGGGCTTCAAGCTCCCTGGAGCTTCCTGAAACTTCAATGGTTAAAAGCCTACAAAAGAAGTCTTCAAATGGATTTGAAAACAGTGCCAATGGATTCAGAATGTCCCAAAACCCCTAGCTGGGCTTTTACGGCACCTCATTCGACCAAAAAATGAAGAAGATAGGCCTCCTTCCATTCTCTTCCTTCAAGCTTGTTGTCTCTGGTTCACCAAAACGCACCTCTATGTGCTCTCCAAGAACACACTCCAAATTTGTGCTAAAACCTAGCACACACGCATAACCGCATAATTGTGCAAACTGTAGGACAGTTATGGGCGCGCCAGCCCCTAATCGTCAAACTCGTGGGCACATGGGTCCTCCATACGACCTCGCCCTCAAACAAAATAGCGCTTCGTTCAAAGGCCGAATAAATGAAGGACAAGTGGCAGTTGAATGGTTGCATAACCGTGCAACAAAAAACAAAACCCGCACGCTCTGTGTGTTGTGGTCACATGCGGTGTCACATATAACCAAGGGCTAACATTCAAAAATCAAAACCCATGCGCGCAACAGTCGGAAGGTATGGTCGTATGTTGTGGAGTGTACGACCGGGGGCTGGGGCTAAGCCCCAGCCCGGACGTGCCCATATCATATTTCATTGCAATTGAAATATAATTAAAACCATAGTTTAAACAAGGACCACCATGTGGGCTAGTGGTAGCCCACACACTGCCAAAACGCTGCCAAAGGGGGAGGTCCGGGGTTTGATCCCCATGGACTCCATAAAATTTTGACCAACCATTGCCAATAATGGAGTGCCACGTGGCAGCTTATGACTGGGCCACGTGGCACCACACCATTCACCAAAATGATGCCAAGTGTCACATCATAATTTTCCCAAATCTGCCAACTCAGCTCTGCCACGTCACTTCTACCATGTCAGCGTACAGACCTACCACGTCAGCAACTGTACGGACTGTACAGTCAGCGTCCCTTTTTTTACATGTTTGACGATTCGAACAGAACACGATATCTCTCTCATCCGACGTCCGTTTGAACCCAAACAAGTTGCGTTGGGTTCGTACCGACGAAGGCTACGCTCCTGTTTGTTTTGAGGCAATTCCGAGAATGTTGATTTTTGAGCTAAAATTTGACCCCTGGTCCAAATTTTGATCATCTAAATTCATGAATCATGCCCAATCTTATCTTTCTCGTTCTATTTCATGGTCCATAGGATTGTCAATCGAATTGTAGACAAAGATTGAAGATAGTGGTGGGGGTGGTTTTGGGTTGGAGTACCTTCGTCGTGGCTTGAGAATTGCAATCGTTCATGGTGATATGAAGCTGACCAACATACTTTTGGAACCCCATATTGTTGACTTCGTTTTGGCCCAAGTTACAAGCAATAATTAACACACCTAGATCTCATTAGGGCCTCATTTTGTGTTTATTATTGGTTACATATCTCTAGGTACATAAAAAAATATGGATTTGTTAGCTCTCTATAGAGTAGAAAATATTTATTTTATTTTATTTCCATCCTCGAGTCTACATATCAAAGTACAAGTTACAATAATCAACAATTTCTTCTTGTTTTTTTTTAAATTATGTGTGCAGTTGTTGCTTTTGTCCATTTTAATCATTTGAAGCTTTAAAACATGGTTATAAAGAGATACATGTTAAATCATTAAAACTCTTAAATAGATTTGATCCCTTTCGATTCTTGATAATTCAAAAGTTAAGATAGATACATGTTGATTTGATTCATGTTTGGTGAAAAACTCTAAAGAGTGCTCCAAATGAGGAATACATGCAATCCCTTCCATCAAATTTAGTTCATGTTTGGTGAAAAAATCCAAAGATTTCTCCAAATGAGGGATATATCCAATCCCTTCAATCAAATTTAGTTCATGTTTGGTGAAAAACTCCCAAGGAATTTTTTCTCAACTTGGGTGCTTCAAATAAAGGGGTCATTCCACCCTTCCACCAAATTCATCGAGGGCATGCATGTGACTTCGATTTATTTGGGGCTCATTGTAATATGCAAACAAACACACTAATGAAAATCATGTTGTTCCATTTTCCAACTAGTTCTTAATGAAATAAAAACATATTTAATGTGTTTCTAGCAAAAGAAAAACATATCTATTGTGTCTCGATAGTGTTTATTTTCTAATGATTTTGTGAAACTCAAAGAAAACATGATACATTCTTAAAACTTGATTCAGCATAGACCCTACGCCACACTTTCAACTTCCAATTCTATATAGTTCTCCTTCAATTTCATCCATTAATTACTTCTTATTGTAATACGAACAAACAAAAAAAATACAATATAATTTAAAGCATTTTAGAAAGCATAACTACATTTTACATTTTTATGATTTGAAATGGATTCGAAAGGTCATGGTTCTTAAACAACTAATGACTTTGTTCTTTGTACTTGAATAACTTAAAATAAAATATAAATATAAATTCATGACCTCTTAATTATATATTATACCGACATATATGTTGGTCGGTATATGCCGGTATATATGAAATATATAACGGTATATATGTCA
The DNA here is from genome assembly GCA_900067695.1 of Picea abies. Lineage (NCBI taxonomy): Eukaryota > Viridiplantae > Streptophyta > Pinopsida > Pinales > Pinaceae > Picea > Picea abies. Next base: position 8,000 of record CBVK0100681620.1, read on the forward strand.
ATTTCCATGTTAAACCCAAAACTAAGTATGATGTTGGAAAACTATTTTTGGGAGGCATAAATAATGGTGTATATATCGATCAATATATATATTGATATGTATATTGGTTGTATATATACTAGTATATATACCGGCTGATATATACTGGCATATATACCAATCGATATATATATATATATATATATATATATATATATATATATATATAATTGATGGCCTCAATCACCAGATAAAAAGAATGCTATCAAAATTGAGTAGTTAAATAGTTTAAAGTGATTATATAGAAACTCAAAATGGTACAATCCTAACAATGCCCAACCTTCAATTTTGATTCTTGGATTATTTTTATTACAATGAGTTTATATTTATTATAAATACTCTATGCAATCTTAACATATAGACATGTTTTGGACTAATGCTATAAAGCATTACTTTTTATGGATATTAGAACCTAGATAACAAAATAGGTCTCTAACACTTGCCACTAAATGAAACAAATCAAAAATCAACATCTTAACACATTAATATTCTCTAAAAGCATTTAAAAATAGTAATGTGAAAATATTAAGAGCGAGATGTCTTCTCCTCTACTGTTTATATGACTAAAAGAGTAGATAAGAATGGATAAGATAAGGTAATTTTATTAATGTCCAACAAATGACCACAAAAAAAGAAAACTAGAGATACATTACTCGTATTTTCTCATTTCCTTTAATAACATGGAAAAGCATACCACAATATATCCATTTGAAAGTGAGCAACATGTGATTGTGTTTCTTGCCACTTCAAGTTGCACTAAGATCAAAATTTTATCCTTTTATTAAAATAGACAATAACTCATTCATCTTCAACAACTTTTCCATGTATGAGACATCTATTAATTCCTTCCCATTTGCCATTCATTTGCCAATTTTGAAGAAATTGACAACTAATTCGTTGCATTTATATTACCCCAAAAAGGTTCATTTAGACAATAACTCATTCATCTTCAACAACTTTTCCATTTATGAGACATTTATTAATTCCTTCCCATTTGCCATTCATTTGCCAATTTCAAAGAAATTGACAACTAATTCGTTGCATTTATATTACCCCAAAAAGGTTCATTTTTGCCAACAATTATGACAAAAAAATGTGAGTTTCCTCAAATTTTCAATAAAATGGAAATCACTTTCTTGTAGCCTTCCATCTTGTGGAGAGATTCATTCATATAGGGATCCCCTCCATTGTCTAATTGATCTTTTGAGGTAGATGTAGCACTCTCTCCTAAAACATTAACTCCATTATCCTTACCTATGTCATCTATATTCCCCTCATAGGAAGTAGGCTCCAACTTTGGTTCAAGATTACTTTTTCTTTTGTTTAAGGTGTAATAATTTCTTTTGTTGCTCTATCATTTGACTATATTTATGCTAATATATATGTAGTTGTTCTTTTGCAAAACAAAAAGTAGACACATTGATGAGATGGTATATTTTTTTATATCAAATTTGAATAGGTTTCATTATGTATAAAATGAACATTGACCGCAAAACATCTCATGTTGAATAAAAATTGCATACCTAGGAAAACAAAGTCATAATTTAAATGCCTAATTAAATCTAAATCTGGAGCATTGTACCAATTTTCAAGAAGTTAAACATACCCTCAAGATAAAATCCCTTTGTGCCCTTGATTTTTGAATAATTGGAGGGAGCGCTCAACACAAAATCCCTAGCATAACTTATCATCCATTGGAAGAGGGTCTTCTTTATTATGATGGTTGTGCATCTATTGTTGTCAACGGTGATATTGTTGCTCAAGGATTTTAATATTTCCATCACGATGTTGGGGTTTTAATAAAATTGGTTTTACCACACATCATTGTTGCTATTCATAGGTAGTTTATTCCCATTGATTGATTCCTTGGATTCCTGGCTACTTGAAGGCACTTTAAGTGTCCTTTTGATGAGTTATTCTTTTTGTGCCAATGGTGTAATTACTATTGAGTATTTGGCATTTTCAGAACAAGGCTATTTTTTGCATCAATGGGAGTTTGGAAAGGTTGATTAGATATGTTTCATTTAGCTAAACTCAATGGGGCATTGGGAAATAATGAAAGGGAAGGAATAAAGGGTAATGACTCACCCAAAGAATCACCTTTGTATGGAAATTCAACTAACTTCAAGATTAGAGATCAAAGTCATGATCAACAAGTTCCTATTTGCCCAATTTTACATAGCCCGTAGCTAGAGAAATTGTGTCTGTTGGAAAATCATGGTGGCTTCTATGTCATGTATAAAGGGATCAATTTGAGGTATCTGAGAGACTCGATGCCTATCAAAAGATTTCTCTTGGAAATTATGAAAACTCCATGTCCTCTGCAATCTGAGGGTGCCTTTGTTCCCTCAATTTCTTAACAGAAAAACCCATTTAGATACAACACTTCATCAACATACCTCAGTTGTTGAAAACATGCCTAACCTTGAGCATAGATTTTTTTGGATAAAATGAGAGTACAACATCATTAATGTTTGCAACATTGAAACAAATGTTGTTAACCAAAGTGAACGCGATGTTGTAAAATTATATTTCCATTTACAAAACAAACAACCATGATTGCAAAGAAAAGGAAGAAAAATGTTGATTCAACAAAACAAAATATTTTCCTCTATATGTGAGGAAGTTCTTGGTGTTTGCCTTTCCAAGGATATTCAATGTAGTGATTGGGAATAAAGGCCTTTTCTAACGAGAGAATTGAATTTTGCTAATATAATCAGTTTGGGACTAGCATTTAAGACTGAGGAGTTTTGTACCTTTGGTCAATGTTTGAATCTCATGGACTTCACCTAATACTTTGAACAAGTCCATTTCCATCTCCATTTCTAACCTCTATTAAAAGATTGGAAGGAGTTTTCTATTTATGTCATCTCTAGTTATTCGAAGCGTATGGGTCAATATTTCAAAGAGAATTAGAAAATCCAAGGATACAAAGCCAACTGTAACTACATGCATAATGAACTCACCCTTTTCTCGATACTCAAAATAATAGTAGAAGAAATCAACATTTCTTGCTTCAAATATTCTAGGAATAATTTTAGATTAATGAAATCACAGATATCATTAAAAGAAAACTTAACATATCAAAGGATGGAACCATTAAGGAGAAGGGGATAAGGTGGTTAGCATTGAATGGAGGGATAAGGTGGTTGGCATTGAATAAAGAGATAAGGTGGGTGAGTCTTCATGAAAGGAGAAGGCGGTGAATGGGAGAGGGGGTTATGAGGGGGAAAAACACTCGGGAGAAGGGGACTCTTTTTTTTTGGGCAGGGATAATTATTTTTCAGATTAGGAGACTGTATTGGGGATTTATTTTGGGCAGGATAAACTTGTGGAAGAACTGTTACAAGGGGGCACCTGTTGCTGGGAGTTTTGGGCTCGAGGGGCAGGAATCCTTACGGAATCTTGGAGATAGGGAGCCGGAGAGGCTATGTTCCTAGCTGGTTGGGTGGTTAGACGATTTTGGGTAGTGCATCAAGCAAGGTTGGGGACATCAGAGTGGTGGACAGTAGTAGCATCAGTTAGAGGTATGTATTTTCATTATTCTGCTATGTTATGCAATTGATTATAATCTGCTCATAAATTTTAATATGTTGAATATGTAGTGGATCATTATTATGAATAATAAATGGTTTAAGGTTAGGTTAGCATGTCTATATTTAACTTTCTGATTTATAAGGCTCTGTTGGAAGAGACCTTACAAAATGGTAATGACTCACCCAAAGAATCACCTTTGGATTGAAATTCAACTAACTTCAAGAGTAGAGATCAAAGTCATGATCAACAAGTTCCTATTTGCCCAATTTCACATAGCTCATAGCTATAGAAATTGTGTCTGTTGGAAAATAATTGTGGCTTATATGCCATGTATAAAGGGAGCAATTTGAGGTATCTGAGAGACTCGATGCTTATCAAAAGAGTTCTCTTGGACATTATGAAAACTCTATGTCCTCTGCAATCTGAGGGTGCCTTTTTTCCCTCAATTCTTAACAGAAAAACCCCTTTAGATACAACACTTCATCAACATACCTCAGTTGTTGAAAAGATGCCTAACCTTGAGAAGAGACTTTTTTGGATATAAATGAGAGTACAACATCATTAATGTTTGCAAAATTGAAACAAATGTTGTTAACCAAAGTGAGTTTGATGTTGTAAAATTATATTTCCATTTACAAAACAAACAACCATGAATGCTAAGCAAAGGAAGAAAATGTTGATTCAACAAAACAAAATATTGTCTTCTATATGTGAGGAAGTTCTTGGTGTTCACCTTTCCAAGGATATTCAATGTAGTGATTGGGAATAAAGGCCTTTTCTAACGAGAGAATTGAATTTTGCTAATATAATAAGTTTGGGACTAGCATTTAAGAGTGAGGATTTTTGTACCTTTTGCCAATGTTTGAATCTCATGGAATTCACCTAATACTTTGAACAAGTCCATTTCCATCTCCATTTATAACCTCTATTAAAATAATGGAAGGAGTTTTATATTTATGTCATCTCTATTCATTCGAAGCATATGGGTCAATATTTCAAAGAGAATTAGAAAATCCAAGGATACAAATCCGAGTGTATTCTACATGCATAATGAACTCACCCTTTTCTAGCTACTCAAAATAATAGTAGAAGAAATCAACATTTATGGCTTCAAATATTCTAGGAATAATTTTAGATTAATGAAATCACAGATATCAGATGATAACATTACACAATCTAGGTGCAGTAGGTGTATTTTATAGTGTTGAATCCATTTTTCTATTAAAAACAAGTCCAACAATCCAAAATTTCAATTTCAACAAAGATTGTCTGGATAGATTCTAGTGAGGGAAAATTGGAAATGGTTGAAATCATTTAGCATTTATCCTTATTATGTAATGAAATAGCCTCTAATTTATAACATGTTGAACTTGAAATATCCTTTGTTATTGGAAGGGAATAGCTTGCTATAACTAATGTAGTGAAACATTGATCTACAACTTAATCGAAGAGGCTAAAGATCACAATGATATTGAAGGATATATCCAACATACTTTCATGTGATACCTCATCTAATAACTTAATTAAATGAGTTAAAATAATGATGTATAGAGAAATATATATGCATTGAGAGGGATGATTACTTGTAACCACAACTCAAATTAGGTGCTAATAAGGTAACCCCCTTCCCTTATCTATAAGGAAGGTATGTGAGTTAAGGTTTAGGTGATTACTTCACGGTAAGGTTTTGGTGATAACCTAGTAGAATATTAGGTAAGGTAGGGTACTTCTCCTTTATCTTGACTTGCCTAGTAGATGAGTAAGGGAAGAAAAGTGATATAATTTTTAGACTCCTATAGTTAATTTATATGCTTTGCTTGAATAAGTTTTGACGAGACATTTAAACACAAGACTTGAATTTATGATCTGCATGTACATATTATGAATCAAATCTAATTCATGTTCCTTTTAAGGTTTATTAATCCATTCAATTAGATTGTTAATTAACAATAAATGAGTCAAAAACTACTACAATTAACACAAGTGGAACCCTTAATGTATTTGGGTATTATTTTTCCTTGTAAATCCTTGAAGAAATACATCCTAGGATTTTTATCTCACTCTCACCAAATACTACACAATTATTATAAGCAAAAATGAAAAAATTAACTTGACTAAGGTATTGTTATCCCCCATTTCTAGGAATAACTTTAAGGAGATGATGTCTCTAGGCCCTCGGGTTGAAGACATGGAGTGTCGAGGGATAGATCGACTCATGATGTCCTCTTACACAGATGGAGACCCACTTCATCACCATACTTCTTTGGTTTATCATGTTGGCATCCACCACATCAACCTGTTTTCGAAAGACAATGGGTCTTTCTCCATGAGGTACAAGTCAGGTATTGTGTTTCGAAAGACAATGGGTCTTTCTCCATGAGGTACAAGTCAGGTATTGTGGTAAGTGTCACTTTAATACTTAATGCATTTGAATATGTTGCATTTAAAGTTTCTTTTGATTATAGAACATCTACTTGGAAATTATGCTATTTTCCCTGTTTCACCTTGGTGGTTGACATTGTGCCCTAGTAAGTGGTCACTCTTGGCAAAAGGTTTGCTACTGGGAGGTATCCTTTATGAGTCATCGTACCATTCACGGTCATACTTATCATTTTTCATACTTCATCCTTTTCGTCTCCTTATATTTTGGTATTTTTGGGTGTACTGATCCAAGATGGGAAGAAGGGGATGAAATCCTTGAGGGGAATGTAGCTGGAAAAAGATAAAATCCAATTATGACCTTCTATATGCTCACCCAAAGAGGTCTTTGAGAACAATGAAATGTTTCTCCTAAAATAAATTGAAGACCTACAAAATCAAATTCACATTAAATAGATGTCTCATTTGTTGAGGTGTGTACAATTATGTGGTATCCCTTTCTTTCCATGCATATCGCACTCTGTGTACCTCTAGCTTCAAGTGAAGTTGTGGTACTCTTTTATTTGCATCTCTTAGAGTACCCAATTGTTTTGGAGTTTAATTAATTAATGGCAATAAAATGGGCTTGGAAAAAGGATGCATTGAAAATGAAGGTGCAAGATTCCCTCTACAAAGGCACCCATAAATGAGACAATACGAACCCTTGTATGTCATGAAACCCCATGCCCAAGAGTTTTACCCACATCCACTTCATCTTCTTTGCATAGTTTAGAGAGGGTCCACTCGAGAGACACTCCTTGCCTTAAGGAATGACTCACCCAATAGGTCACCATGAAAACCCTCCCATACCTAAACTTGGCAAGTTGGATAGGGTCTTTGAGCACTTGTTTAATTTGATAAGGTTGTTTTGATGCACATGTTTAGGTGGCTCTTGCATTAAAAGTGATTTTACTTGGCATGATACATTTGACTTGAGACCCTTGGAGGGCGCACTCATTTTTATTTGCAGGACCTTGCTTGATGGACAATTTAGAGGAACAATCCTAGCTTGAGCCTTCGTTGGGGAACGAATACCACAAATTGGATGACATGACCCACACCATTGGGAGAATACAAAAGATGGATGTTTCCTTTGGAGGCATGAGACAATGCCTTGAAGGAAGGCACGTAGCCCTCATCTAGCCCAATGCATTTCCTTTGGAGGCCATGCACTATAGGTCATATTTCCAGAGAGCGTAGTTCCATAGGTCAAAGTTCCACTTGTCAGTTCCAAAGGTCATAATTCTAGAGGTCATAGTTCAATAGGTCATAGTTCCAGAGGGCGTAGTTCCATAGGTCATAGTTTCGGAGGTCACAGTTCCATAGGTCATAGTTCTAGGGGGCATAGTTACAGAGGTCATAGTTCCATAGGTCATAGTTTTGGAGGGAACAGTTACACATTTCAAAGTTCTAAAGAACGTAGTTCCAAAGTTCACAGTTTCACAGGGTGTAGTTCCAAAGGTCATAGTTCCAGAGGGTGTAATTCCATAGGTCATAGTTCCATAGGGCGTAGTTCCATAGGTCACAGTTCCACAGGTCATAGTTGCATAGGGCATAGTTCTAAAGGTCATAGTTTCAGAGGTCATAGTTCTAGAGGGCGTAGCTCTAGAGGTCACAGTTCCAAAAGTCATAGTTCCACAGGTAGTACTAGAGAGCGTATCTCCATAGGTCACAATTCCATGGGGTTCCACAAGTACTTCTAGAGGGCGTAGCTCCAGAGGTCACAATTCCATAGGTCATCGTTTCATGGGTCATAGTTCCATAGGTCATGGTTCCAGAGGGTGTAGTTCCAGAGGGTGTAGTTCCATAGGTCATAGTTCCACGGGTCATTCCCATAGGTCATAGTTCCACAGGTCATAGTTCCAAAGGGCATAGTTCAAGAGGTCATAGTTCTAGAGGGCGTAGTTCCAGAGGTCACAGTTCCATAGGTCATATTTCCATAGTTCATAGTTCCAAAGGGCGTAGTTATAGAGGTCATAGTTCAAGAGGTCATAGTTCCAGAGGGCGTAGCTCCAGAGGTCACAATTGCATAGGTCATAGTTCCATAGTTCATAGTTCCATAATTCATATTTCCAAAGGTTGTAGTTATATAGGTCATAGTTCCACAGGTCATTTCCATAGGTCATAGTTCCA
>CBVK0100681634.1:0-10814 GCA_900067695.1 Picea abies
AATATCATGGTCATTGATTTGTTGCCTGATTTTGGTAACCCCATAATAAAATCCATAAAAATGTCGGTGCACATGGTGACAGTAATGGGTAAGGTTTGTATTTCTCTTGGAGGCTTTACTATTTCCCCCTTGTGTCATTGGTAAGTTTCACATTCATGTATAAAGGTGTGAATGTCCTTCTTCATTCCTTCCCAAGAGAATGAATGCTTAATCCTTTCATATGTTTTATGAAACCAAAAATGACTCAGTATGGGAGAGGAGAGTAATTCAGATAATACTTGGGATTTAAATGTGGAATCCAAAAACAAAATGATAAGGCCTTTATAATGGAGCTCATCACTCTGCCAAGTGTAGCCTAGATGTGTTTGTGATTGCTTCAAGGTTGTTAGAAATCAGGTTAGTTGGATGGTTCACTCATTGAGGAATACATCACTAGATAAGATGAATTTCTAGCACCCAAATTTCCACCATTATGAAAATTTAAAGAAGGGATTAAATAGCTCCATTCTTCTCAATGTGGTGAGATTTGAGAGAGATAAGTTTAGGGTCCATATTCTAGTTACCATAATTAGAGATTCCTCCAACTACTTTCTTCTTTGATTCATATGAATTTCACCCAAAACCATAAGCAAGGCTTCCATGCCCATGCATGTTCTCTTGATAAGAAGAAGAAGTCCAGTAATTTAGTGCATGCAAAATGTTCACAACCATATTTCACTTCAAGAAGGATGAAAAATACATCCCCTTGTCAATCGTTGTAGATGTGGATTAGGAGGTCAAATCATGTTGGGTTTTTGTATCCGTCAATTAACATAAATCAGAGAGGATAGAAATTTCCAAAAACATTGCTTTAATAAAACCAAAGGAAAACATTGCCAGGTTTGATGCTTAACAAGAGGGAAAAAAATTGTTGCATCCAACCAATTAGAAACCATTAGTTATAATGTGAATTTTAAATGAATTTTTTCAATATGCAAAGACTAAAGCAAATAACTATCCTGAACACATATGCTCTAAGGCCATTTCTTGTAAATATCTATATCTATGTAATATCATCATAATATTGCATGGGAAATTATTGTGTTGTTGTTTTCTATGTGAATATGTATCAAGGAGTTTATGTTGACCTCTAGAAATGGTAATGCTTCGATTTTAGAGATGTTGAATTCTTTCTGATGTTAGAGAGTGATCCAGGTGGATCTCGGTGGCCATCCACCTTTTCCACCAAATCAATGTTTTCGAGCCTATAGTTTTGATAAACCATGGTATTCACCCTTTTGATGGGGAGTGTAATGTAATGCCATCTCCATTTGTTAATTACAGACATCGTGTAATGACTTCCTAGTGGTCGTATGTACATTCCTACAGCATAGTGTTAATGCACCATATCCCATTAGAACTTTGTAGTTAAGTGTGCTTGGGATAGAGTAGTATTGGGATGGGTGACCTCTTGGGAAGTCCTAGTGTTTTACATGCCTATGAAATGTTTTAAACTTAGACCAATTCTTCCCACATGCATCATGAGAATTATTCTCCTCTCACTCTCTCATATATAAAGGAGGTCTTTTAACCATGTAATGGAGTGTGATGTAAAGATTGTTATGAATGAAGTGTAGCCAACATCTCTTTCTCTTCAAAGATAAGATACCTCATTTTAGCCATTTTGTGTTCTATGGTGTTTTTTTCATTTTATTCATTAATAGAAGTTGGGTTTCACTATATTTCTATGTTCTATGCTATATTCTCATTCGTATCTCATTTCATTCCTATCATAATCCATATCAGTGGTATTAGAGAAATCTTCTCCTTATCGTTTCTCATAGTGTTTCCCCAATGAGTTCAGGGTATAGAGAGTTGGGTCTCGAGATAGTTTTGCTTGAGGAAAATCGCTCTCTCCAGCCCAAGTGACCTCCATGGTAGAAGAAAAGAGAGATGACATAGAGGGATATCCTTTCAATACGTTGCTCGAGCAAGCCCTCGTGCAACAGAGGAACAAGATGATGGACAAATTTGCTCAGATTGTTCGACAACTATTGATGGCGGTTAAGTCATCTTTGACAAGCATCCCTTTTAGAGATGTGCCACCCTTCAAGGTACAAGTCAATTTTGATATCCCCTTATTTGAAAGCCATATAGATGAAAATTCTCTATAAAAATGGTTGAATCTGCTACAAGGTTATTACTCTATCCAAAAACTTTCCAAGAGAGAAAAGATCACATTCGCACTCCTTAAATCCCTTCCCCATGTCATAGCTTTGTGGGAAGGTTACTAAGAGAGGTACATCATGGATCAATCTACACCATTCAGGAGAGAAACCACTTGGGTGGCCTTTGTAGATTCCCTCAAGGAGGAGTTCTACCCTGTAGCAAACTATGATGACCAGTACATGAGATGGGAGACTTTGCGTCAAAAAAGAGACAAGACGGTGTCGAAGTACACTAACATATTTCATACCTTGGGCTTAAAGTTGGGTATGAAAGAGTCTGAGTGGCAACTGGATTTGAAGCTGCATTGGTCTGCATAGGTACATCTAAACAAAGATGGATTTCTTGGACATCTCCTCACTAGGAGTATCTTATTGATATGCAACCTAAATCGAGTAGAAATTCAAGTAGCAGAGTAAGTGGGAGTTTGGGCTTGCAAATATGCCACAACATAAGAATGGAAAAGGCAACCCTAACTCACAAAAATAAAAAACAGAGCAAGGAAGGCCAACCTCAAGAGAGACATTCCAAGACGTGAAAAAAAAAGAGCAACGGGAAGTCTAAGAAAGAAATCAGAAAGTAGTGTGAGTTCCACAAAATACCCTAGCACAACACTGATGAATGTTGCTCAAAAAAATCATTGGTGGTAAAGATAAAATAAAAAGAATCAGAACCTAACTTGGAATTTGATTCAAAGCACAATAAAGGGAAACAGATCATCAATGTAGAACCCACATCTACCATCACAACCACAACAATAAAACCAGAAGAACCAAAGCAGCATGAGGAGGGGGAGTGTCTCTTCCACTCGCACATGTTGGTAAAGGGGACACCACTACATTTCATTGTTGAAAGAAGGAGTCAGAAGAACCCAATATCAGTTGAGGTTGTCAAGAGATTGAAGTTTCCAATGACGCCACACCCCTAACCATACACCATTGGATAGTTGAGTTGTGGACGAGGCATCTGTGTCAGCCAATAGTGTCTCCTATCCTATGGCATCAATCCCTTCAAGGATGAGGTACTGTGTGATGTTTCCCCACTTGATTTTTGTGTTGTTATTTTAGGACAACCATATATGTGGAAACGTCACACTATCTATGAGTCTCAGCCCCGTAGTGTCATTTTTACTCTGGGAGGTCAACTCTATAGGATACCAGAGGTAGCTCCAACTACTACCACTTCATTGATATTGAAAAAATAGTGTCACAAAGTAATATATCATACCACAAATTTTTCTCTCTTCATGAACTAGTCAGAAGGTGAACAGAAGGTCACTACAACCTTAGCCCAAGACCTTCCTATATAGCAGAAGCAGGTTGAAAAGATTGTAGAGGAGAAAAAAGATATGTTTTCACGTACAGGGGTGCCTCTGAACTTTCAAGTCAAGAATTCCATTGAGTTGGTTCTCGATTCTCCCTTACCCAATGGTCCAATCTATAGACACTCCCTTCCATAGAATGAGATTCTTCCATATACTCAATATAACTCTATTGGCCACGACCCTTTTCAAGTGTGCTTGGGGTTCCAGCCATTAGCCCCCATTGATATATCTATTCATGTTACACATTCACCGACAAAGTCCTCCCACACTCAGACCGAAGCAGATCATGCAACCGAATTTGTTGAACAAAGCCAGCACCTCCAAAAACAAGTTCATGGCATTCGTCAATAGATTAATACCAAGTACAAGAAGGACATCTACTTCAGCAATGCAAATGGCTCACCAAGGTTCACATTCAACAAAAGTTTCCCCATCTCCCAAGAGAGCTTGACACAATGGGGACCATTGCTTCCTAAGGGGGGAGGAATGGTTGAGGTGGATATTGTTGGCCATCCACTTTTTCCATTGAATCAATGTTTTTGAGCCTGTGGTTTTGATAAACCATGATATTCACTCTTTTGATGGATAATGTAATGTAATTCCATCTCCATTTGTTAATTATATAAATAATGTAATGATTTCCTAGTGGTAGTATGTACATTCCTACATCATAGTGTTAATGCACAGAATCCCATTAGAACTCCGCAATCAAGCATGCTTGGGCTAGAGTAGTATTGGTATGTGATATCATCGGATAAGTCCTAGTGTTTTACATGCCTATGTAATTTTGTAAAATTAGACCAATTTATCCCACTTGCATCATGGGAATTATTCTCTTCTCACTCTCTCATACATAATTGAGGTGACGGAGGTCCTTTAAGCATGCAATGGAGTTTGATGTAAATCTTGTTACGAATGAAGCATAGCCAACATCTCTTTCTCTTCATAGATAAGCTACCCCATTCTATCCAATTTGTGTTCTACAATGTTTTTCTATTTTATTCATTAATAGAAGTTAGGTTTCACTGTACTTTTTTGTTCTCTGCTATATTTTCATTTGTATCTCATTTCATTCTTAGCATAATCCATATCATAGAGTTTTTTGAGTTGGTAGATGTGTTGGAAGAGTCATGCAAATAATATGCATGTCCATCATATAGAGGATGCATCTTTAAACTCGTTGCACAACACCACGATGTCACAATCAACTATAAAGACAAATACAATAAATGTAGACAAAGGTCTACCTTAGTCTTTACAAGTTTCCCTTTTTCCCTAAATGAATACTTTAATCGACTTTGAAATTATTCTTTGGAGGGATTTTTTCCATTATGATGTATTGGAAGAAGTTACGATGATGTATTTATTTGCTTTAATGATGAAATCATCTAGCTAGTTGTGTGCCCATGGTTGTGTATATAGAATCATGGAATCTTTACTTCTTATACATTATGCTTCTTTACTTGGTAGTTGAGCATTATGTTTAATTTCTCATGGATGGATATGATGTCGATGCCCATTGTTTATCTCTACTATGGTTAGTTTATTTTTACTTATGTCTATCTGATTAAACCATCAAATAGTAAATTGTCCATTAAGTCATCTTTAGCTTCATTTGTCTACTAGAATCAAATCCTATAGAAATCATACCATCAAATAGTAAACGTGTCTTCAACTTCAGTTGTTTGACAAAATCACACAAGAAGAGGGGGAGGCTAATCATTTAAGCCTATCTATATGATCAATGCAAGTATAAAGGTTATTCAAAGCCCTCATTCTGAGATGGATCTCTGCTAGCCCTTATTATGCTTTCATCTTCAAAAATCCTACTCATTGTAATTGTTTCATATTTTGGTTATTCAAGCCTTGCTTCATCGAATCATTTGTCTATTATGTGTCCATTCGCTTTGTCAAAATTATTGTCAAGCAATGATTTTCACAAAACCATGTTATGATGTTCAATAAAAATATTTATTTCTCATGTCGTCTTTGGTTTAGAGTCTTATGGATCCTTTTGAAGATTTCAAAGTTGGATATCATGCTTGGTGACACTTAAATTGTAGCTAGCTAACACTAGTAAAGCCACTCTCATAAATTTGTTGTGGTTCCATGTTAAGGTGAGGATCATATTGTTTATCTTGTTCAAGATTCAAAGTCTTACTACTTTCCTTATGAAAAATGTAGAGTTTAATGCATTCTATTGTTAAAACTTAACCTAGACTTTGAATGGTTTAGTTTACTTCAAAATCCATTCAAGGACTTGTCATTTGGTTATGGTTATCCAATTTTAATTTAGTTCAAAGTTTACAAGTTCCCCAAACCTACCAGGTTTATTAGAAAAAAATGATATAAGAAAGTAGAAGAGGGTTCATAACTCTTATAATAGTCATAATCCTTCTTGAAGGGGTAAGCTAATAAGGAGACAAATTCAATCATTTTAGTGGGAAATTTTACGTAAATGTGGTATGAATATTGTTGGAAGTTATATTTCCATCTTATTAGAAAGAAATTTGATAATAAAACTTTGCATTTAGAGATTTGGATCCATTTTCAAAAGAAAAAGTGAGTTGATCAAGGTAGATCTTTCCCTATGGAAAAAATGAATTCACAAGAAAAAAATAAGTTCATCCACTCATTAACTCACTCAACTTCTACTTTCTTTTGATGACATGCCTAAAATTTCAATCACCAATTGCCAAAGTGTTGGTCCATTATTTGTTTCTTGTGAAAATTAGTTTCTCTACTCAATGAAGATTGATGGCCAAATGATCATTGTTATCTACTTGAATTCAATTCCAAGTTAAGTCCAAGTTTGATTTTGGGTCAATCCCTTCATTCATGCCTTTATTTTTTATTATTAGATAGCTACAAATTTTGGGAGGTTTTTTTGGTATAAATGATTTGAAATAAAATGAAAAGTTTGGCATGGTAAAAGCATAAGAATAATACGAAATGCAAAAACAACTTGACCTGATTAGTTGAGTGTGTTATTTAGAATGATAAAGAAAAGTATAGCTCTATTTGATTATCAAAAGCATTAAACAATTAAACAATGGTTGTTAATTTGGCATGGAAAATGTCAACAAGATGTAACTAGTGTTTTTTGACATTGATGAAAAGTAATTGTGTTGAGTAAAGTAATCTTTAACTTTTGACTTTACCTTGGTTTATTACAATGACTTTTTAGAATAGTAGAGTTAGAGGTGGTAGGGTTAGGTATCCTACTCAACCCATGACAACAATCAAAGAAAATTTTATTATGTATATTAGATTATTCATTATTAATAACATGAAATTAAGTATTACCATTGATTTTGATGATGTTACATCATGTTTGAACAATGTTTGTTTTTTAGGATTGTTAGGAAAGTTGGATTAGTTGATTCCTTTTAATAACTTAAATATGGATATATGTTTGAACAATGTTTGTTTTTTTGGATTGTTAGGAAAGTTGGATTAGTTGATTTCTTTTAATAACTTAAATTTGGATATTACAACTTTTGTAATTTGTGATGATAATTGTAAAAAATAAAAATTATTATGAAATATGAATGTGAGATATTTTGATTAACAATGTTTGTTTTTTCGGTTAGGAAAGTTGGATT
Organism: Picea abies; assembly: GCA_900067695.1. NCBI lineage: Eukaryota > Viridiplantae > Streptophyta > Pinopsida > Pinales > Pinaceae > Picea > Picea abies. The sequence continues at coordinate 7,135 of CBVK0100681634.1, forward strand.
AGTTGATTCCTTTTAATAACTTAAATATGGATATTCCAACTTTTGTAATTTGTGATGATAATTTTAAAAAATAAAAATTATTGTGAAATATGAATGTGAAATATTTTGATTTTAGCTATTATTATTTTTTGTTATAATGTATTGATAATAGACATCTGTATATTTATTTATTATAATTTTGTCATAATATATTAATTATGGATGTTCTGAAATATTTCTTTTTTCTTTCATGGTGGTGATTTAACGAGAATTTATTACTATTTTTGACATAATATATTGATGATAAACATGGTGTAATATGTTTCCTCACCTTTTTTTCCACAAAAAATTTCGCTTTATATTTATATTGTAAATATAAATTGTTCATATCATACTTTTACATCATCATATGCCTTTGGTATCCTTGGGCAAATACATCTTCCAAATCTAGAAACTAGGCAGTATTCCCCCAGTTTAAAACTTTATAAAAGTATACAAAGACCAGTAAATTGTGAAATACATATTTCCGACAAAATACTACACATTTGGACTCCCCAAAAAACTACACTAAGGACCATTGTTTCTCCAGAGACTTCTAGTATAAATTTAGGAACATAGTGGGACCCTCATGGCCCTCTTCACAAAGATAGTATGCAATAATCCATGATTAATTTTTAAGAGACTATTTGGATAGACTATCCGCCTCTTGATTTGCTTCTCTATAAACGTGAGAGAAAGAGATTTTCTAGAAGTGCTTGAAAATCTCATTAATCATGTCCTTCCAATAGTCTAGTGTGACCACCTGCAATGTACTTTTACCCTGCAGCCAATCTATAACTATTTTTGAATCTCCATGGAAAAGTATGTCTGGGAAAGAAAGTCAATAAGCCAATGTATGTAATGTCCATGCCCCCAGAAGCTCTTCTCTAGTATTTGTGCCATGTCCATAGTTATATGTCCATTTATAAAGTTGGTGTTCATTGACCCTCATCCCCCGCCTACCCCACTGTTTTGTCCATTTTGTTGGGAAGCCCCATCAAACCACCCTATAATACCTTGACCAGTTGATATACATGTAAGGGCTCTCAACATAGGAACTTTTAACTATTTGTTGTAATCGCCCACTGTGCCTAAATTTTTATAGACCATCTTCTGAATAAAAGGATTTCCTTCTTCAAAAATAGTGTAATTTATTTCTAACCATATGTACCAACATATAAAAGACAACAGAGAAGGATATGATCAATTTTGTGCCTTCCAGTTTTTAAAGCATTCTGCTACAAATGTACCAACCCACCCAGAAATTTGTGAAATAGATGTTTTAATCCTATCCCAGACAACAATCGTGAATAGACAGTCTACAAACAAATGTATAACATTCTCCTTATTGTTCTTACAAAGGTAGCATAGGCCTGGTCCAATGTGTCCTCTATGTTGTAAATTCTCCCATGTGAGAATTTTTTTCTCGACGACCATCCATACAAAGAGATTGATTTTCAGTGGGTAGTCCCATAACCAAAGAGACTTCCTCCATCCTCAAATAGCATATTTCCATTGCTTTGCTTCAGTGGCCTCATAAAAGTTTTTCACTGAAATCTGCCCAGACAAGTCACCACCTGTCCATTTAAGTTCATCCGACTTGGCTTGAAACTAAACTCCAGAATTGAATAATGCATGTCTGAACATCTCCCATTCTAGTTCTAAATGTCCCTCTAGATCCAATTTCTCACTTTTTATCCAATTTGAATAAATCACGACAGGTCGGGGCTCACTACTCGCCTAATGTAAATAATGAACCCTTCACTGATTGAGGATTAAAATCAATTAGTTAGACAGAATGGTGGCTTCCCCCATGCCCAGAATATGATCTTTACCACTAATAATAGATTGTCATGTACCCGGACTCCATGCATTCCACTGCAAAAGGATATGCAAGGATTTGAGAAGATTTCTCCATGTCTGCAAACCTTGAGCCCCCATATTTTTAGTTGATCTCAGCCATCTCGCTACTGATCCAAAAGGAATATATTTTTGTTTGATGACACAATGTCATAAGACATATTTAATCAGAACCCTCCACGTTGTATTAGTCATCAGGGATCTATAGAAACTGTAAATATTTCTCAGACCCCAACCCCCGAAAATTTTTGGTCTAGCTATGAACTGCCAACTACACAAGTGATAGCTCTTATTTTGTTTGCTCCCAGACCAGAGAAAAGAGAAGACCAACTGGAATATTCTATTAAGCACTGAATACAGGATATGATCCATTGTCATCCAGTAGACTCACTAGCTCTCTAGAACAACCTTAATTAGAACATAGCGACCTCCAATGGAAATCCATCTATTGCACCAATGGTTGATCCTCTTCTCAAATTTTGCAATGAGCCATTGCCAATCCTCCACCTTATAGTTGTCTAGTTTCAAGAAGTAACCAAGATACATGAAACCATCCATTAGTTCAATAAAATTATAATGGAAGGATTCTATTAAATTATCAAGAATATTTTGTTGTACTCTGAAATGGAGAAAAGAGGATTTATGAACATTGATCAGCAATCATGTAGTACCACAAAAAACAGTCAGAATCCTATTTATCTCCTACCATTCTTCTAGAGAGTCTTTTGACATAATGAGAATATCATCAACAAAAAGAAGATGCAAGATCCTTATTAATCTTGAAACCTTTATCCCTGTCAGTTTTCCTTCAACTTTACCTCTTTTTAGTGTCAGGCTCAACCCTTCCATCACAATAATAAACAACAAGAGCGACAATGGGAACCCATGTCTTAGACCTCTTCTGCTCTAGAAGAAATCAGTCGACTCTCCGTTAATCAAAATGGCGAAATTTGTTGTTGAGATGCAACCCATGATCCACTTTGTCGTAGGCACTCCAAACCCACACTGGAGAAGTGTTAAGCGAAGAAAGTCCCAACTTATGCAGTCGTAATCTTTCTTTAAGTCAAGCTTTAGAATAATAACTTGAAGTTTCTTTGCTTTTATACTGTGTAGACATTCCTGTGCAGTTCCTATAACATCTATAATCTTCCTCCCTTTTAATAAGCTCAGTTTCTCCTCAGACAGTGAACGGGAAAAAATAGGTCTGATCCTTTTTACAATAATTTTTTCTATGATATTCTAACAAAGGTTACACAATGTAATCGATCTCCAAAAGATGAAGGGAAATTGACTTTTGGAATAAGAGCTATAAAAGTCGAGTTCAAGGATTTGATAACCTCTCCACTAATCTTGGTTTCCTCAACTACCTCAAGCAAATCCTTCCCAACCAACTCGAAGAAGTGTAAAAAGAACTCTACAATCCCCCCGTCAAGTCTTGGAATTTTGTCCTTAGTGAATCCCTTTAAGACCTCTAGAACTTCCTTGTTGGTACAAGGATTCTAAAATGTTTGTATTTCTTCTTCGAATACAATTCTTGGGAAGAGTCTTACCGTCGCGATCTGCTCCTCAATGGTGTTTTTCCCAGTATCTTGGTAGAAAGAACTGAAATATTTATGTGCTTCTTCCTTTATATCCTCCTATCCATGGTGAACCTGTTCTGATTCATCCTTTATTTCCCATAAATGTTTTTTATTTCTTTTGTGACAAGCAAAACAGTGGAAAAACTTTGTATTTTTGTCCCCACATTGTATCCATATAGCCCTATTTTTTTTAATCGTCGTTCCTCCTATATGAGTAGTAAT
>CBVK0100681639.1:0-13539 GCA_900067695.1 Picea abies
TGTCTACAATTCTCAAATGGGTATCCAAAGTTTATTTCATATTTGGAAACAAAGAACTTTACATTTCAAGCCATAATCACACTTCGTTCAAAATCGAGTCTGCAATGTGACCCAAAGTTGAGAAAATGTGGGCGAAGAACTACACGTCGCCGCATGCAATAAAGACCACGTCTACAACTCTCAAATAGGTATCCAAAGTTGACTGCATATTTGGAAACGTAGAATTTTATTTTTCAACACATAATCCCACTTCGTTCAAACTCGAGCCTGGAATGTGACCCGAAGTTGAGAAAATGCAGACGTAGAACTAAACGTCTGACCACGTCTACAACTCTCAAATGGGTATCCAAAGCTTATTTCATATTTGGAAAAGGAGAATTTTACTTTTCAACCCATAATCCCACACCATTCAAACTGGGGCCTTGAATGTGACTCGAAGTTGAGAAAGTGTGGCCCGAGAACTACACTTCTCCACTCTTCATCAAGACCACGTCTACAACTCTCAAATGGGTATCCAAAGTTGATTTCATATTTGGAAACGAAGAANNNNAAAGTTGATTTCATATTTGGAAACGAAGAATTTTACTTTTCAACCCATAATTCCACTCCGTTCAAAGTCAGGCCTGGAAGGTGACCCGCAGTTGAGAAAATGCGGCCCGAAGAACTACACGTCTCCGCTTGCAATCAAGACCACGTTTACAACTCTCAAATGGGTATCCAAAGTTGACTTCATATTTGGAAACAAAGAATTTTACTTTTCAGCCCATAATCCCACTTCGTTCAAACTCGGGCCTGGAATGTGACCCGAATTTGAGAAAATGCGGTCGAAGAGCTACACATATCCACTCGCAATCAAGACCATGTCTACAACTCTTAAATGGGTATCCAAAGTTGATTTCATTTTTGGAAATGAACAATTTTACTTTTCAACCCATAATCCCACTTCGTTCAAACGCGGTCCTAGAATGTGACCCGAAGTTGAGAAAATGCAATCGAAGAGCTACATGTCTCCGCTCGCAATCAACACCACATCTACAACTCTAAAATGGGTATCCAAAGTTGATTTCATATTTGAAAACGAAGAATTTTACTTTTCAACCCATAATCCCACTTCATTCAGACTCGGGCCTAGAATGTGACCCGAAGTTGAGAAAATGTGGTCGAAGAACTACATGTCTCCGCTCGCAATCAAGACCACCTCTACAACTCTCAAATGGGTATCCAAAGTTGATTTCATATTTGGAAATGAAGAATTTTACTTTTCAACCCATAATCCCACTACGATCAAACTTGGGCCTGTAATGTGACCCGAAGTTGAGTGTAATGTCCCATTTCCCCTAGGCAGTCAAAATACCATGGTGGTTTACACAATTTCTCGTAAACCATTAGATGGATGAGTTATGGAAATGATATTGGTAAAGTCACTTTTGAATTATAAAGTGAATCTTAGGAAAAGTGAGTTTATTAATATTAAACCCCTCTTTGAGGGTATTTCTCTCCAATTATTAATTAAATGAATATTTTAATGGAGAAAAAGAAAAGTGAAAGAGAAAAAGGACGGTGGAAGGTTGGAAAGGCATTATGGACTATAAATTTCAAAAATTGAGTTTTGGGGAGAAGAGCTCGGTGAGCAAACGAGGGTTTCAGCTGGAAACCCATTTCGGCACTCGGATTCGGCAATGAAACTATTTGTCCTGGCCGGGAGATTGGAGAATCCATTATGGCTTTTCATTTGCAGACATTGGCATTGTGATTCGAGGAACTTCATTGACGAAAGCATTTCATTTGCAGATTTGGTAAGAAGGGGCATTTTCTCTTTGGCACGAGTTGATAGTTTGGGCATTTCCTTGAGCTGGACACATCCATCATTGTCTTGCTATGTGTTGTCCACTGGAAATGAGTTGAGCCTCTTCCTAGGCGTAGAATCCTTAGCTGGGCATGACTTCCATGCTGATAAACTCTGTTGGTCTTCATTTATTGGCTGCGTGGACTATTGTTGGTCGTTTCCTCTCCTTCTACAAGGCTGCGTGTTGTGCAAGGGGTTGCGTGGAGGCAAAGGGAGAAGCTGTTGCTGGTCAATTCTCCAATTGTTGGTTGTACCTTGAAGGAAGGGAGGTATATCTCCATGTTGTGGCTGCTAGACTACTCAAATCAAATGGTTGGGCAATGATTGCATGAATCGCCCCTTTTATCAGTTCGTGGGGACATTTTTGGGCTATTTTTCTTATGGTTGTGTGAGATGTGAGACTTCCAACTTCCTAAAGCAGAAATCTTCATCCTTGCTGAGAGGTATTCCTACCTCATTCTAATTGTAATTGATTCAGCAATATTATTCAATAAAGAACATCCATTATTTAGTCAATTTTCTCCTTCAAATGTGATCGTTTTTCATTATATTTTTATGGGTTTTGTTTAATATCAAAACACTACACTTGGCACTTCATTGGGGAGGTATAAGGTGTTAGAAAACCAACCAATCAGCCAACCAAACAAAGAAACAAACCATTTTTTACTCAATTTTCATCTACAACAGTTAAATACAGAAGCATGCAAAGTGTTTGACGAAAGTCCCACATCAGATTAAGGAGGTTTTCTACCACTTTTTACAACATAGAATATTTCAGTGGTATCAGAGCATGATTCTGGCCAGTTGTGGGCGACATTGATGACTGAGGAAGGGCTACAAAATATCACTTATAGGTGTAGAAGGTATAGAAGCGTAGAGGGCAAAGAAGAAGAAATGGAGGGCACTCCAGGGAAAAATGCAAATCTGACAGAGGACAGAGAGGATGGTTTGATCAAAGGGCTTATGAAATCCTTATAGGATATTGCAGAGGGCCAGAGAGAGACCCGAGAGTTCATGGATAGAATCATAGGTTATGCTCTAGGGAGTAAGCATGGTGAAGAAAGGGGGGAGAGAAGCAAGAGAGGGCAGATGGAAGAAGGGGGAAACACACACAAACCTCATATTGAGGTGATCACTTCCAGGACCAACCCTCAGAACCACCCTCACGACTACAGTGAGATCCCTAGGTCTACCATGCCAAAGTTCTTAGGACCACTGGAGATAGGTACAGGAGGGTAGGTAGAGCAGGACGATCCATTAGCAGTGTATTTCCAGGAGTATAAGGCCATGGATGCATATTTGAGAGAAGCTATGACTTTTACCGAGTTTTGTAGCTTCAAGGGGAGAAACAGGTCGAGGTTCTTCAACAGGGGTCCCATGCAGAACTACAAGTTACAGTGCACGGTGGGCAAGCTCACTTTACCATACTTCGATGGGACATCAAAGTGCACTACACAAGCTTGGGTGCAGAAGCTCGACACCTACTTCCATATGAACCCCATGGAAGAGACCGATGCCATTAATTTGGCAACATTGCACTTGGAGGGTGAGGCACAGGACTGGTGGTACCACGGGATGTCCACTCTAGGACATGCCCATGTTGTCACCTATGTTGAGTTTACAGGGAGACTGGTGCATAGATTTGATAGGAGAGATCCCGAGTTGTCCTTCAGAGACTTGGCACAGTTGAAACAAACTGGTTCGGCAGAGGCCTTTATATCATATTTCCAGAGGATATCAGTGATGGTCACCGATATCTCCGAGGCCCGATTGGTGATGTTGTGCACAGAGGGGCTAACCGAGCCACTTTGAGGATGGGTGAAGGCTTACAATCCTACTTCGCTACAGGATGCAGTTAGCAGAGCTAGAGACCTATAGGAGTCAGTACCCAAGCCCAAGTTCACCCCGAGACCGAACTTCCCCACGAAGTTCAATAACAGGGGACCACCACAGAGGGATGGCACAGGACAGCAGCAGAGAGACTGGGCAGGACAGCCACAGAGGGATTGGAAAGGCAAGAACAGGATCGATGATGCTACCAGGAAGGATCTAAGGAGGAAGAAGTTGTGTTTCAGTTGCCAGGAACCATGGGTACCAGGTCACAGGTGTGCAGGCAAGGCCAAGGCACACTACATAGAGGTGTTCTCAGATAGCGAGGAGGATGAGGAGATAGGAGAACAGGGACAAGAGGAGGACCCACCAATGGCAGAGGTAGAGTAGACATCGATGGAGAATCAGGGACTATAGCATCACTCTCAAGGATCCCCAGTTTTCATACCTTCAGGATGAGGGGAGGAGTACAGGGACACAGAGTGATGGTGTTGGTGGATGGTGGGGCATCCCACAATTTTATTGATGCTTCATTGGTAGAGCGGAAGGGCATTACCACCGAATCCTTTGAGGGATTTTCAGTGATCATACCAGGGGAGAACACCCTAAATTGTACCAGATACATCCCATGGATGACATTGAGCTTAGGTAACTACACCATTATCGACGACTTCTTCGTGGTGAAGGTGCCTGACACCAATGTGGTATTGGGAGTTCAGTGGTTATACTCCCTAGGGAAGTACTCCACTAACTACCAGACTATGGAGATGGAGTTCCAAGGACAGGATGGCAAGAGAGTGGTTTTGAGCGGCATGAACACTTACCCTCCCAAGGTAGTGACCGCAAAGAATATGGAGGCAGTGATGAGGCAAGACGGCATTGCATGGGTTGCAGAGTTTCATATTTCAGTGCAGAAGCCTAAGGGTGGGGAGCCCAATTTTTCGAGAGAGATAAAGGACTTGCTTAAGAAGCACCAAAAAGTCTTTGGTGATATACCTCCAGGTAGGCCTCCAGACAAGGGCTTTGAGCACACCATCAAGTTAGAGGAGGGTTCTATAGGAAAATCTCCCTGCGGACAGGTAGATCGCCTCAAAGAGCTAGACCCTAACTCTAAGACAAAAAGTGCTTAACGTGGACATTGACTTCCTTTCAAATCTATACAAACTAATACATGAGAAGGAAGGAGAATAGAAGTACCTCTTTATCGATGTTTTTCCCTGCACACTCCGAGTTGAGCTCCAATCTTTCACTCCTCGACGAGCCCTATAAACAAGCAAAGTACGACCACTTCCTACTCTATTGATATTAGCTTGAAAACATATCTATCTATCAATGATAAGTTCATGTAAGATCAGACATAAACTAGAAAGAAACAGGCCAAGCGTGTCATATTAATGAGAATAACGACAGTAGTACTTACAACCGTAGATGTGAATGTGATAGCTTCGTCAAGTCCCCTTTGTCTAACCCTTGCTCAAAAGATCCACAATCCGAATGATGACAGCTTCACTGATTTCTCCCTATGAGATCATAGGTCTCTTGCTTCCAAAATATCTTTGTTCCAGTACCACTTATGAGATCATAAGTTTGGTGTGATTCTCCTTCTCCAGTCCCCTTTCACCATTAGAAAGCTTGCTTATGTATCCTTGGAGAGGCTTTAACCACTTGAGATATCCTTGGGGAAGTTGAGGATTTTCCTCCTTCAATTGAGGATCTTCCCTAAGACCATGGCTTAATTGAGGATTCGAATCCAACTTCCTTCCAAGAATGAAAAGATGCTTCCCCCATTCATCTCAACAGCTTAACTACTACCCAGAATAGGTAGCGCTCCCTCAAAAGGACCATCAGAGCATTGTAGCGCTCCCTAGTAGGCTTTAGGGGGCACTAGAACTTTCAAAATCCATAGTGCTCCCTCAAAAGGACCAGAGGAGCTTTATAATGCTCCCAAACAGTGTAAGGGGGAGCGTCCGCACTCCCAGAAGAGGTATAGGGGAGCGCTCCCCTCCAAAAACTCAATTTTTGAGGTGCTTTCATATGGCAAAAGGTTTGCAAGCCTGCTGACTCATTTCTCCTCTTCCAAATCAAATGTTTGAGTTGTTTCAAGTGTCCTAATCATGTCGTTATAGGCACGACATAGGCATCATGGCAGCATGCTTTCTTTGACACTTGTGACACTTGTGAGCAACATGCGACACTTTTAATGACGATACTTGTGACACTATCAAAGTGAACAATATTAAGGTGTAACAGAGGGTACGGGAGCAGTGATTACCACCTTGTATATGCATCCCAAGGCCTATAAGGATGAGATCGAAAAGACCATCAAGGAGCTACTGGCGATGGGCCACATCAGACCGAGTTCGAGTCCTATCGCTTCTTCTGTAGTGTTGGTAAAGAAGAAGGATGGGACCCTCAGAATGTGCATTGATTACCGAGCCCTCAATAAGAGGACCATCAAGAATAGGTACCCTATACGCCGGATTGATGAGTTGATGGATGAGTTGAGAGGGGCCAAATATTTTTTGAAGATTGATCTATGGTCAGGCTATCATCAGATCAGGATGCGAGAAGGGGATGAGTACAAGACAACCTTCAGGTGCCACTATGGGCACTACAAGTTCTTGGTGATGCCTTTTGGGCTAACCAACGCCCCGGTCACATTTTAGTCCTGTATGAACCATACGTTTAGCAAGCAGCTCAGGAAGCATTTGTTGGTTTTTTTTTATGACATTTTTGCCTACAGTCGCACTTGGGAGGAACACCTCCAACATCTAGATGAGGTGTTGGGCATATTGGACAAATAGGAGTTGTATGCGAAGTTTTCCAAATGTGAGTTTGGGTTGACAGAGATGCTCTATTTGGGGCATGTGATTGGAGCTCAGGGAGTGCAGGTACACTTGGACAAGATCCAAGCGATTCGTGATTAGCCTCCACCGAGGAACACTACAGAGTTAAAAAGCTTCATGGGCTTGTGCACTTAATACCAGAGGTATGTGAAGGGTTTTTCTTAGTTGATAGTCCCACTAACAGATTTGACCAAGAAGGGGGCCTTTGAGTGGACAGGTGAAGCACAGGCAGTCTTCGACAGAATGAAGGACATCATGAGTTTGTGCCTGGTCTTAACTTTTCCAGACTTTACCCAAGCCTTCGTACTGGAGTGTGATGCATCGGGAGTAGGTATCGGAGCTGTGCTTATGCAGGAGAATCATCCCATCACTTTCGAGAGTCAAAAGCTTAGAGATTACGAGAAGCTCTACTCTATTTATGATAAAGAGATGTTGGCCATCATGCATGCATTGGCCAAATTCTGGCACTATCTAGTGGGCAACGGGTTCAAGGTCAAGACAGATCACAATAGCCTATGATTCCTCTTGGAGTAGAAGGAACTGAATGATAGACAATAGTAGTGGGTGAGTGAGATCTAGGCCTAAGATTTTGAGATTGAGTATGTGAAGGGGAAAAACAATGTGGTAGCCGACGCTCTTTCTAGGATGCCCCCTACTCTATCTTTGATGGACATATCGGAAGACTGGAAGAGTCTCCTACTGGTAGAGTATTCCAATAACAAGTTTGCTTGTGAGGTTCTGGATGGACAGGTTACAGATGACAGGTACAGAGTGGTGGATGATGTTATCTACTACAAAGGCTGAATTTATTTGGTCCCAGGTTCGCACATCAGGCAAAAGATCATGCAGGCAGCCCATGACTCACCGTTAGCAGGACACTAGAGGTTCCTAAAGACTTATAGGCAGGTCCGAGAGAGGTTCACTTGGAAGAACCTCAAGGGAGACATACTGAAGCATGTTCAAGAGTGCGGAGTTTTCCAATGGAACAAGGTGGAGCACACCCATCCAGCCGGATTATTACAGCCATTTCCCATTCCAGATCAGAAATGGGAAAGCATCTCAATGGATTTCATCACCGAGTTACCCAGGGTGCAGGGAAAGGATTGCATTTATGTCGTGGTGGATAGAATTACCAAGTTTTCTCACTTCTTCGCTATTCCTTCAGACTAATCAGCGGCATAGGTGGCTGAGTTATTTTTTAGAGAAATTTTTTGTTTGCATGGGTTGCCCAAAACTATCGTCAGTGATAGAGATAGCAGGTTCATGGGAGGTTTTTGGCAGGAGATTTTCAGGTTGGTAGGTACCAAGTTGACACCGAGCACTAGTTACCACCCACAGACTGATGGACAGACAGAGAATGTGAACAAATGGGTGGAAGGTTATTTGCGGAACTACATTTTTGGGCAGCAGAGAGCCTGGGTGAAGTGGTTACACCTGGGGGAGTACTGTTACAATACCACCCATCACATGTCCATTGGCGTGACTCCTTTTTGGGCACTCTACAGTTACAAGGCCATGACTTTTGCATACATTGTATTCGGTGACAGTAGGGCACCGAAGGCCAGAGATTGGATACAGGACAGCCAGGATATTCTGAGAGCATTGAAGGAGAACATGAGGGTGGCCTAGAATCAACAGAAGATGTATGCGGACAGGCACAGGACCGAGCGCTCATTCGAGGTGGGAAATTTAGTGTTCCTGGGACTACAGCCATACCAGCAATCTTCATTGAAACAAAAGGGGGTTGAGAAGCTCAAACCTCGCTACTATGGGCCCTACATGATAACTCAGAAGGTGGGGCAGGTTGTGTATGAACTAGAGCTACCCGAGGGGAGAAAAATTCATAACGTGTTTCATGTATCTTGCCTTAAGAGGGTAATAGAACAATAGGTGGTTGCCTCACAGGAGTTACCCCCTTTGGATGACTAGGGGCGATTGGCCACAAGCCCCGAAAAGATTTTACAGGTACGGGAGAGGAAGCTCCATAACAGGGTGGTCAGGGAGTTTTTGGTGAAATGGAAGGATCTACTAATGGAGGATGCTACTTGGGAAAATGAGCAGGTGTTACAGTTTCCAAGTTTGAAGTTGCTTGAGGACAAGCAAATTTGGGCAGGGAGGACTGTAGTGTCCCATTTCCCCTAGGCAGTCAAAATACCATGGTGGTTTACACAATTTCCCGTAAACCATTAGATGGATGAGTTAGGTAAATGATATTGGTAAAGTCACTTTCGAATTATAAAGTGAAACTTAGGAAAAGTGAGTTTATTAATATTAAACCCCTCTTTGAGGGAATTTCTCTCCAATTATTAATTAAATGAATATTTTAATGGAGAAAAAGAAAATTGAAAGAGAAAAAGGACAGTGGAGGGTTGGAAAGGCATTATGGAATATTCATTTCAAAAATTGAGTTTTGGGGAGAAGAGCTCGGTGAGAAAACAAGGGTTTCAGCTGGAAACCCATTTCGGCACTCGGATTCGGCAATGAAACTATCTTTCCTAGCTGGGATATTGGAGAATCCATTTTGGCTTTTCATTTGCAGACATTGCCATTGTGATTTGAGGAACTTCATTGAAGAAAGGATTTCATTTGAAAATTTGGTAAGAAGGGGCATTTTCTCTTTGGCACGAGTTGATAGTTTAGGCATTTCCTTGAGCTGGACGCATCCATCATTGTCTTGTTGCATGTTGTCCACTGGAGATGAGTTGAGCCTCTTCCTAGGCGTAGAATCCTTGGTTGGGAGTGACTTCCATGCTGATAAACTCTACTGGTCTTCATTTATTGGCTGCGTGGACTATTGTTGGTTGTTTCCTCTCCTTCTACAAGGCTGCGTGTTGTGCAAGGGGCTGCGTGGAGGCAAAGGGAGAAGCTACTATTGGTCGATTCTCCAATTGTTGGTTGTACCTTGAAGGAAGGGAGGTATATCTCCATGTTGGGGTTGCTAGACTAGTCAAATCAGATGGTTGGGCAATGATTGCATGAATCGCCCCTTTTATTAGTTCGTGGGGACAGTTTTGGGCTATTTTTCTTATGGCTGTGTGAGATGTGAGACTTCCAACTTCCTACAGCAGACATCTTCATCATGGCTGAGAGGTATTCCTACCTGATTCTGATTGTAATTGATTCAACAATATTATTCAATAAAGAACAACCATTATTTAGTCAATTTTCTCTTTCAAATGTGATCGTTTTTCATTATATTTTTATGGGTTTTGTTTAATATCAAAATACTACACTTGGCACTTCATTAGGGAGGTATAAGGTCTTAGAAAACCAACCAATCAGCCAACCAAACAAAGAAACAGACCGTTGTTTACTCAATTTTCATCTACAGCAGTTAAATACAGAAGCATGCAAAGTGTTTGACGAAAGTCCCACATCAGATTAAGGAGGTTTTTTACCACTTTTTGCAACCTAGAATATTTCATTGAGAAAATGTTGCCAAAGAACTATACGTCTCCGCTCGCTATCAAGACCACGTTTACAACTCTCAAATGGGTATCCAAAGTTGATTTCATATTTGGAAACGTAGAATTTTACTTTTTAACCCTTAATCCCACTTCGTTCAAACTCGGGCCTGCAATGCGACTCGAAGTTGAGAAAATGTTGAACGAGAACTACACGTCTCCCCTCACAATCAAGAACTCATATACAACTCTCAAAATGGTATCCAAAGTTGATTTCGTATTTGGAAATGAAGAATTTTACTTTTCAACCCATAATCCCACTTCGTTCAAACTCGGGCCTAGAATGTGACCCGAAGTTGAGAAAATCCGGCCAAAGAACTACACCTCTCCGCTTGCAATAAAGACCACGTCTACAACTCTTAAAAGAGTATCCAAAGTTGATTTCATAATTGGAAACAACGAATTTTCTTTTCAACCCATAATCCCACTTCGTTCAAACTTGGGCCTGGAATTTCACCCAAAGATGAGAAAATGCAGCCAAAGAACTACACATCTTCGCTCGCAATCAAGACCATGTCTACAACTCTCTAACGGGTATCGAAAGTTTATTTCATATTTGTAAATGAAGAATTTTACTTTTCAACCCATAATCCCACTCCGTTCAAAGTCGGGCTTGGAATGTGACCCGAAGTTGAGATAATGCGGTTTGAGAACTACACGTCTCTGCTTGCAATCAAGACCACGTAAACAACTCTCAAATGGGTCTCCAAAGTTGATTTCATATTTGGAAATGAATAATTTTACTTTTTAACGCATAATCCCACTTCGTTCAAACTCGGGCCTGGAATGTGACCCAAACTTGAGAAAATGTGGTCGAGGAACTACACTTCTCCGCTCGCAATCAAGACCACGTATACAACTCTCAAATGTGTATCCAAAGTTGGTTTCATATTTGGAAACGAAGAATTTTAATTTTCAACCCATCATCCCACTTCGTTCAAACTTGGGACTGGAATGTGACTCGAAGTTGAGAAAATGCGGCCAAACAACTACAAGTCTCCACTCGCAATCAAGACCATGTCTACAACTCTAAAATGGGTATTCAAAGTTGATTTCATATTTGGAAACGAAGAATTTTACTTTTCAACCCATAATCCCACTTTGTTCAAACTCAGGCCTGAAATGTGACCCGAAGTTGAGAAAATGCGGCCGAAGAACTACATGTCTCCGCTCACAATCAAGACTACCTCTACAACTCTCAAATGGGTATCCAAAGTTGATTTCATATTTGGAAATGGAGAATTTTTCTTTTCAACCCATAATCCCACTTCGCTCAAACTCGAGCCTGGAATGTTACTCGAAGTTGAGAAAATGTTGTCGAAGAACTACATGTCTCCACTCGAAATCAAGACAACCTCTATAGCTCTTAAATGGGTATACAAAGTTTATTTCATATTTGGAAACGTAGAATTTTACTTTTCAACCGATAATCCCACTTCGTTCAAACTCGGGGCTGGAATGTGACTCGAAGTTGCAAAACTTCGGTCGAAGAGCTACATGTCTCCACTCACAATCAAGACCACGTCTACAACTCTCAAAAGGGTGTCCAAAGTTGATTTCATATTTGGAAATGGAGAATTTTACTTTTCAACCCATAATCCCACTTCGTTCAAACTCATGCCTGGAATGTGACCCGAAGTTGAAAAAATGCGTTCGAAGAACTACATGTCTCCGCTCGCAATCAAGACCATCTCTACAACTCTCAAATGGGTATCCAAAGTTGATTTCATATTTGGAAATGAATAATTTTACTTTTCAACCAATAATCCCACTTCGTTCAAACTCGGGCCTGGAATGTGACCCGAAGTTGCGAAAATGCGGTGGAAGAGCTACACTTCTCCACTCGCAATCAAGATCATGTCTACAAATCTCAAATGAGTATCCAAAGTTGATTTCATATTTGGAAACGGAAAAGTTTACTTTTCAACCCATAATCCCACTTCGTTCAAACTCAGGACTAGAATGTGACCTGAAGTTGAGAAATTGCGGTTGAAGAACTACACATCTCCGCTAGCAATCAAGTCGATGTCTACAACTCTCAAATAGGTATCCAAAGTTGATTTCATATTTGGAAACGAATAATTTTACTTTTCAACCCATAATCCCACTTCGTTCAAAATCGGGCCTGGAATGTCACCCGAAGTTGAGAAAATGCAGTTGAAGAACTACACGTCTCCGCTCGCAATCAAGACTACCTCTACAACTCTCAAATGGGTATCCAAAGTTGATTTCATATTTGGAAACGAAGAATTTTACTTTTCAACCCATAATCCCACTTCCTTCAAACTTGGGCCTGGAATGTCACCCAGAGTTGCGAAAATGCGGTCGAAATGCTACACGTCTTCGCTCGTAATCAAGACCATGTCTACAACTCTCAAATGGGTATCCAAAGTTGATTTCATATTTGGAAATGGAGAATTTTTCTTTTCAACCCATAATCCCACTTCGTTCAAACGTGTGCCTAGAATGTGACCCGAAGTTGAAAAAATGGGCCCCGAGAACTACATGTCTCCGCTCGCAATCAAGACCACGTCTACAACTCTCAACTGGGTATCCAAAGTTGATTTCATATTTTTAAATGGAGAATTTTACTTTTCAACCCATAATCCCACTTCGTTCAAACTCAGGCCTAGAATGTGACCCGAAGATGAGAAAATGCGGTCGAAGAACTACACGTCTCCACTCGCAATCAAGACCATGTCTACAACTCTCAAATGGTTATCCAAAGTTGATTTCATATTTGGAAATGAAGAATTTTACTTTTCAACCCATAATCCCACTTCTTCAAACTCGAGCCTCGAATGTGACCCGAAGTTGATAAAATGTGGCCGAAGACCTACATGTCTTTGCTCGCAATCAAGACCGCATGTACAACTCTCAAGTGGGTATCCAAAGTTGATTTCATATTTGGAAACGGAGAATTTTACTTTTCAACACATAATCCCACTCCGTTCAAACTCGGGCCTGGAAATGTGACCCAGAGTTGAGAAAATGCGGTCGGAGAACTAAACGTCTCTGCTCGCAATCACGAACATGTCTACAACTCTCAAATGGGTATCCAAAGTTGATTTCATATTTGGAAATGGAGAATTTTACTGTTCAACCAATAATCCCACTGCATTCAAACTCGGGACTGGAATGTGACTCGAACTTGAGTAAATGTGGCTCGAGAACTACAAGTCTCCGCTCGCAATCAAGACCACATCTACAACTCTCAAATGGGTATCCAAAGTTGATTTCATATTTGGAAACAAATATTTTTACTTTTCAACCCATAATCCCACTCCGTTCAAACTCGGGTCTGTAATGTGACCCGAAGTTGAGAAAATGTGCCTCGAGAAATACATGTCTACGCTCGCAATCAAGACCACATCTACAACTCTCAAATGGGTATCCAAAGTTTATTTCATATTTGGAAACATAGAATTTTACTTTTCAATCCATAGTCCCACTTCATTCAAACTCGGGCTTCGAATGTGACCCGAAGTTGAGAAAATGTGGCCGAAGAACTACATGTCTCTTCTCGCAATCAAGACCACGTCTACAACTCTCA
>CBVK0100681640.1:0-10660 GCA_900067695.1 Picea abies
TTTCATATTTGGAAATGGAGAATTTTACTTTTCAACCCATAATCCCACTCCGTTCAAACTCGGGCCTAGAATGTGACCCGAAGTTGAGAAAATGCGGACGAAGAACTAAACATCTCCACTCGCAATCAAGACCACGTCTACAACTCTCAAATGGGTATCCAAAGTTGATTTCATATTTGGAAACAGAGAATTTTACTTTTCAACCCATAATCCCACTCTGTTCAAACCGGGGCCTGGAATGTGACATGAAGTTGAGAAAATGTTGCCGAAGAACTACTCGTCTCCGCTCACAATAAAGACCACATCTACAATTCTCAAATGGGTATCCAAAGTTTATTTCATATTTGGAAACGAAGAAATTTACATTTCAAGCCATAATCGCACTTCGTTCAAAATCGAGTCAAGAATGTGACCCGAAGTTGAGAAAATGTGGGCTAAGAACTACACGTCACCGCTTGGAATCAAGACCACGTCTACAACTCTAAAATATTTATCCAAAGTTGATTTCATATTTTGAAACGAAGAATTTTACTTTTCAACCCATAATCCCACTTCGTTCAAACTCGGGCCTAGAATGTGACCCGAAGTTGAGAAAATGCGGTCGAAGAACTACACGTCTTCGCTCGCAATCAGGACCACCTCTACAACTCTCAAATGGCTATCCAAAGTTGATTTCATATTTGGAAATGAAGAATTTTAATTTTTAACCCATAATCCCACTTCGTTCAAACTCGGGCCTGGAATGTGACCCGAAGTTGCGAAAATGCGGCTGAAGAGCTACACGTCCCTGCTCCCAGTCAAGACCACGTCTACAAATATGAAATGGGTATCCAAAGTGTATTTCATATTTGGAAATCGATAATTTTACTTTTCAACCCATAATCCCACTTCGTTCAAACTCAAGCCTAGAATATGACCTGAAGTTGAGAAAATGCGGCCGAAGAACTACCTGTCTCCGCTCGCAATCAAGATGACCTCTACAACTCTCAAATGGGTATCCAAAGTTGATTTCATATTTGGAAATGAAGAATTTTACTTTTCAACCCATAATCCCACTTCGTTCCAACTCGGGCCTGGAATGTGACCCGAAGTTGAGAAAATACGGACGAAGAGCTACACATCTCCGCTCCCAATCAAGACCACGTCTACAACTCTCAAATGGGTATCCAAAGTTGATTTCATATTTGGAAACAAAGAATTTTACTTTTCAACCCATAATCCCACTCCATTCAAAGTCGGCCCTGGAATGTGACCCGAAGTTGAGAAAATGTGGCCCGAGAACTACACGTCTCTGCTCGCAATCAAGACCATGTCTACAACTCTCCAATGGGTATCCAAAGTTGATTTCATATTTGGAAACGAATAATTTTACTTTTCAACCCATAATCCCACTTCGTTCAAACTCGGTCCTGGAATGTGACCCGAAGTTAAGAAAATGTGGTCGAAGAACTACACGTCTCCGCTAGCAATCAAGACCACGTCTACAACTCTCAAATCGGTATCCAAATTTGATTTCATATTTGGAAACTAAGAATTTTACTTTTCAACCCATAATCCCACTTCGTTCAAATTCAAGCCTGGAATGTGACCCGAAGCTGAGAAAATGTGGTCGAACAACTATACGTCTCCACTCACAATCAAGACCACGTCTAGAAATCTCAAAGGGGTGTCCAAGTTGATTTCATATTTGGAAATGAAGAATTCTACTTTTCAACCCATAATCCCACTCCATTCAAAGTTGGGCCTGGAATCTGACCCGAAGTTGCGAAAATGTGGCCTGAGAACTACACGTCTTTGCTCGCAATCAAGACCACCTCCACAACTCTCAAATAGGTATACAAAGTTGATTTCATATTTGAAAACGAAGAATTTTACTTTTCAACCCATAATCCCACTTCGTTCAAACTCGGGCCTAGAATGTGACCCAAAGTTGAGAAAATGTGGTCGAAGAACTACACATCTCCACTCGCAATCAAGACCACCTCTACAACTCTCAAATGGGTATCCAAAGTTGATTTCATATTTGGAAACCAAGAATTTTACTTTTCAACCCATAATCCCACTTCGTTCAAACTCAGGCCTAGAATGTGACCCGAAGTTGCGAAAATGCAGCCGAAGAGCTACACATCCCCGCTCACAGTCAAGACTACGTCTACAAATATCAAATGGGTATCCAAAGTTGATTTCATATTTGGAAATGGATAATTTTACTTTTCAACCCATAATTCTTGAATTTGAATGGGATTCTCAGCTAGATGATGACATTTTCATTTCCCAAACCAAGTACATCAAGGAAATGCTAAAGAATCTCATAATGGAATATTGCAAACATGTAAGTACTCATATGGTAACCAGTTGCAAGTTGAGCAAAGATGATGAATCTAAAGAAGCAGATCAGAGACTATATAGATCGATGATTGGCAATTTGATCTACATGATATCCTCAAGATCAGATGTGATACAAGTAGTTGGATAGGTCACAATATTTCAAGCAGCACCAAAGGAATCTCATGTCCTAGCAGTAAAGAGGATTTTTAGGTATCTCAAAGGAACAACAAAGTTTTGGCTAAGGTATCTACAAGGTAATGATTTAACTATGGTTGCCTACATAGATGCCTATTGGGTAGGAAGTATTGATGACGGAAGAAGTACAAGTGGAGAAAATTTGTACTTGAGTGATTTCTTAGTATCTTGGCTGAGCAAAAAGCAATCATCAATATCCTTATACACAACAGAAACAAAATATATTGCAACAGCCGCATGTTGTACTCTATTTCTCTGGATGAAGAAGACTATGCAAGACACACAAGTGAAATATGATGAGCCCATTCCAATATTCTGTGACAAATACCAGTGATATAAACATCTCCAAGAATCCAGTTATGCATTCCAAGACCAAACATATTCCTATTAAGTTTAACTTTCAGTGGGAACAAATCACTAAAAATAATATCAATTTGGAGTACATTGGGACAAAAGAACAAATTGTAGACATCTTCACAAAGCCTCTTTCTAGGGAGACCTTTGATAATTTCCTCCAGAAACTCAAAGTAATTTCTTCTCCACAGTTATATGCATTCCATCGAGAAAAATAGTCAGGGGGAGACATACCGTCAGGGGGAGTTACTCTTTGTCATTGATTTCAGAGGGGGAGAGAAATATCAAAAGAATGAAGACAGAGGGAGCAATGGTCATAGGGCAGTATGAGTGTTGTCATCAATGAAAAAGGGGGATATTGTTGGAAAATTGGTTTTCATTGTTGTCAACCCTAGAAGAATCCCTGAAGCAAGTCCAAAAGCCCCTAAAAGTGATGGTTTTATTTGAAGGAGTCTCCAAAGTGGTCCTCTTATGGCATAGTTTTAATCATGGCCCTCATGGGAAGATGCTTTGAAGTCACCTAGAAGAAACCCCTAGACCCCTAGAACATAAAGAAAAGAAGCCCTCGAAGTGTGGTCAAGAAGCCCCAAAGATATGATCAAGAAGCCCTGAATGCAAGTCCCCAAAAGTCAGCCCCAATGGAATAAATATTAAAAATATTATTAAGATAGCAAAGCAAAAGTATTCCGCATTTGGAATAATCATTAAAAAATCAAATTGAATTGTTTTGGGTCAAGTTAGCCCTAAAAGGAAGGCACTAGATCTAGTATAAATAAGGAACCTAGGAGCTCATTTGAACCATCAACTCAAGTGACTCTCATCTGAGGTAAACAAGGAGAACTAAGGTGAATTTTTTAGGCAGTAAGGTTGAACTTAAAGCAT
This sequence comes from Picea abies, assembly GCA_900067695.1. Taxonomy (NCBI): domain Eukaryota; kingdom Viridiplantae; phylum Streptophyta; class Pinopsida; order Pinales; family Pinaceae; genus Picea; species Picea abies. The sequence continues at coordinate 3,760 of CBVK0100681640.1, forward strand.
GTTTTGAGGCACAAGTCTGAGGTTGTTTTTGAGGCAGTGAATATATGCGGTAGTGGAGATATAAGGCTGAAATCTTAGCAAGGATTAAGGCTAGTATAGTGTAGGTTAGAGATATCTCTGAAGCAAGTTTTGCAGGTTTATCTTGGGAAAATTGTAGGGGTTTGTTGGAAGTGAAGTGACTTATGTTCTAAGGAATATTTCAAGTGTATAAGATAATCTTTTATGATTAGTATTTTATCTGTTCCCGATCTATCCTAAGACCGATTTTTTAGGCAAGTTAATCTTGTTCTGTGGCCCATTATGAGTGTGAGTTTCAGGAGGAATTAAGGCCAGTTTCCAATGCAATATTTGAGGGTATTCGAGTGTAGTTCATGCCTATCTCAAGTTAAAATTTCAAAAGCAGAAAGGTCAAGTTTCAAACTTGTTCTAGGCATAATTTTCGGAGGATTTTCTAAGATCTATTAGAACAATTTTCAGCAAGGTTTTCATAGATATTTTGGACATTTATAGAAGCATACATATAACTTATCATAGGATCATATTGAGGTCTTGTATCAACTTATTTAAGGGGTGAATTTTGATCAGGTCGAGGACTTGTTTTGGTCAGAAAAGGAAGCATATGAAAAGAAAAAATAAAGGGTAATAAAGTCTATCTTTTGTAGGTATCAAGGTAAGGAATTCACATTACAAAGTTTGATCATTTCAAGGCTGAACTCTCGTAATATTTTTTGAATTTTGTAAAGGATCTTTTTGAATATTTTTTGAAATAAGGGTGGTTGGGTGGTGCACGGGAAGATTGGTGTATTTGGTTTGCAGGTTAGTGCCTGGGAAATGTGATTTGGTGCTCACAAGGGGGGTGGTGACTCCTTCTAGTTGGTTCTAGAAAATTCAGAAGGTTGGTGCCTCGTTCTAGTTGGTACTAGAAAATTATTGGAAGTTGGTGCTTCTAGTGGATGTAATCTTTTGATATATTAGAAACCATTTTGTGGTTTTCTCCCATTTGGGTTTCCATGTAAAATCCTTGTGCACTATGTATCTCTGGTTATTTGTTTCAATATATGATATCTTGAATGTAGTTATAAGTAGAAAAAGTGATAAATTATTTATATTGATTCACCCCCACCCCTATCAATATCCATGAATATGCCAGCAAACCAGTGCGAGTTTCGGCATATTTTTTGTTACATATTTCAATTTGTGATGAATTTTGGGGAAAATGGTGAAACATCATAGAGAAATCCCCAAATTCATGAGCAAATTTGAGTTTCGAATGCCTCAGAACTGTCTGATATGTTTAATGGTGTCAATCAATCAGATTGTAGAGTTAGATTCGATATGTAAGGTTGAAATTCACATTTTAATGGAGGCTGAAGGAATTGGGAGAGTTTGATGAATCAACGACTGAGATCGCATTGATCTTGTGATCAATAGCCTAGATTCATCCTGAGTTATAAAAAGTTATGACTTTTTAGAATTTATCAATTGGAGCCAATCAAGAGTCACGAAATGTTTTCAGAGCTTTGAAAATAGAGAAAAATTGACGATCTAGATTTGTTTTCAGCCATTTCGAAAATGAAATAGATTGATGGCCTAGATTCATTTTCGCAGATTGGAAAATTTAAAGAATCGATGGTCGAGATTCATTTTTGGCAGTTGGGAAATGAGGTAGATCGATTGTCGTGATTTGTCGGTAGAGTTGGGTGAAGACCGACAAATCAACGGTTAATATCATTTCGAATGGGAGATCAATGGCCTAGATTCATCTTGGATTTGGTCAAATTTTCTAAGTGTTGGAGTTTTCCAAAAGAATTCACCAATGGTCAATGGTAGGATCAGTGAGTTTGGAAAATAGTTGGTTCAACCAAAGGAAACCTTTGATCGTCGATGGCAGATGATCGGGTGTTGGCAGATATAGCAAGGTGTTTAATTCATCCAAGAGAAATGGTTGATCATCGATGAAGGAAAAAAGGATTATGATGTTTCATGCGAATCCAGTATTTGCATTTCATGCCATGACAACCAGAGTGCCATGTTAGATCCACGTGTCATTCCATGTCAACATAGTTTCCATGTCAAAGAGGAGATGGAAAATGACTAATGGTCGGGGTTCGGTGACATTTTAATTGATTTGGTTATCAAAATAATTCATCAATGGTTGATAGTCAATGGTTGGGGATTGACAAGATTCGTGGAAAAAATTTGGTTTTCAAAGAGAAATGGTCGATGATCGAGCAGCGGGAGATCGATGGGCAAGTTTGGTATACAAATAGAAATATTTGATTCTCGATCGCTAATGGAAGCAGATCAATGGTCTAGATTTCACCTTATTTGAGATCAATGGTGCATATCAAAGGGCTATTATAATAGTAAAACAATCAATTTTATATGAAATTGTATGACTTCCGAAGATCATTAGCTTACGGAGTGATTTTGAGGAACTAAACGACATTTTTAGGCAATCAAAACCCATGTGAATAGAGTGTAATTTTGTACACTCTATCTTTGTATCTCAAATAAAATAGCTCAAATATATTTATCCAATGAGCTACTTTGAGCGCAAAACCAAGCTCATATGAGAAAGATACAATTGAAATAGTTAAGGTAAATTCCAGCACTAGTTTACTTCTAGAGGGAATAACTCCTTGCTCAAAAGTTTGTTTGAGGAACATCAACAATCTATGGAAAGATTATAAACCATAGAATATAGACATGGAGATATATTTGGAAGTTGGGCATGTAAAAATGTGCAGGAAGAGAAATAAGACACTTATAGCATACAGGGATAAATTGGGAAAAACAGTCTAAATTTCTTTGGACCATAATTTTTAGCTCAGAGCTCAGATTTGAGAAAATGAATAGTAATTGGAAAGGTATTGAGGATGAGAAGACATATTTCCACCCATAATTTTGAATTGGGTGCTAAAATATTCTCATAAAGTAATAAAGTAATTTTGTAGCAGTAAGAGAGTGGAAATTGCAGCATGTGAATGTTGTAACTTTTCGCTCATAACTAAGAATGAAGCATGAGGATAGACATTAGAGAGATGTTTCAGAGAAGAATGTGTTTAAGGAATTAGATTTTGACTTGGTTCATTGTTTTCTTCATAAATTGATGTGAATAATAACCTATAATCTAATTAATAAATATTTTGCAATATCCTTAATTCTGACAACAATTATTACATGTGCATTCTTGCAAAATTAGAGATACAAGAAAGAAGAATTTAGTTCCTATATGAGAACTAGAGATATGGAGGATTCTCAAGGGTCTTACAGCCATGAATAATAGATTATAGGTCTTCTTGTCAGCATGGGAAATGTTGATACAAAGTCTAATGGAAGAAGAGACAAGCAGGAGCCTATAACTATGAGAACCCTACAAAGAGAAGTGCATAGCTATAGGGTTAATAATGAAAGGATTATGAAAGATCAAGAGGAGATACTAAAAATACTCAATAGCAATGCACAAGAATAAGAAAGAAACAAGAAGCTAGTGCAAGGAAAGTGGAGGTATATATATCTCATGATAGGAGGGGTGATCATGGATGATCTAGATGGTCAAGGAGTGTTAGCAGGCATCGGCATCATCAATCCCCAGTACAATCGACTAGAAGAGCATATGCACATTCAAGGTAAAAAATCAACCCAAGTGTGTCTCATGTTAGAAATCATAAGAGGATACATGGGTAATATATTTTTCAAGGGAAGCTAAGGAAGATCGAGCCACCATCATTTGATGAAGAGAACAAGAAAGGAGAAGATGCATAAGCATGGTTGTTGAGAATGAGGAAATATTTTTACTTGCATCATTACTCATAAAATGTAGAAGTCTGAAGGAATCTATGTGGTGGTCTTGGATTAAGCAGGCTAATCACCTTGATGAGAAGAGAATTTCTTGGAAACAATTCAAGAAATATTTCTAGCAGTAGTACTTGTTAGAGCAACATTATGACAAGAATATGAAAGAGTTCTTTGAACTCAAACTTGGGAACATGACTATGGATGAATATGAGAGGAAATTATTGGAAATTCTCATGTATGTGAGCTTCATTAGGGATGAGAAGGTCAAAATCCAGAGGTTCTTGAGTGGACTACCATCCTTTTAAAAGGATAAAATTCAATTTGATGAGCCTAGGAATTTAGAACAAGCCATAAGAAAGGCTAAGTATTTGTATGAGAAAAACAAAGGAAGGCCATCTTTCCAAAAGGCTTGGGATGAAAGGAATAAAGGTAAGATGGACCAAAGGAAGAAAGGATTCAAGACACCTTTCATCAGGAATAGTTCTCAAGAACATCAATAAGGGAAATTGTCTCAAAGTTATCAGAAAATGATAGATTCGTTGAGAAAGAGGCCAAAACAACAACCCATAAAGTGGCTGGGATGTGAAATATATCAAATGTATAAACATTTCCCTCACAAGGGAGATAAAATTAAGACTATGCATAGCATCAAGAAAGAGGAGACAATAGAGGATGTGGGCATAATCATGCCAAGGATCTATGCAGCCTTGGATAATAGACAAGAAACCTATAAATCCCACATGATTGAAGTGGAAGGTAAGATTGATAATCATCCCATAGTTATTTTGATTGATTCTAGAGCTATTCATAGCTACATAGACCAAAATCTAGTTGAAAGATTTGAATTGAAGAAATGTAAGAATGAAAAGTCTTGGTTAGCTTAGTACTGGAACCAAGAGAAGAATTAGTGAGCTTGTTAAAAAATGCCCTATAAACATGAATGGAATTAACACTAAGTAAGATTTGAACATCATATCGCTTGGGTCTTATGATTGCTTGATTGGTAATGGATTGGATAGAAAAGAATTACATTATCTTAGATTGTTATAACAAGGTTTTCACATGTCTTGATGAGGAAGGGAATTCAAGAACAGTGTAAGGTATTCCAAGGCCTATATATACTCAATATATTTCAGCATTGTAGCTGAAAAGAAGTTTTAGAAAAGGGTGTCAGATATATGCATCCCATATGGAAGAGTCAATGAAGGATAAGATTCCAAGTGTTGAAGATTATCCAGTCTTGAAAGAGTATGAAGATATGTTTGGGGAGTTGTCAGTATTGCCACCAAAGAGGGATATGGATTTCTCTATTGACTTAATACATGGAGCTACCCCAGTGTCCAAAACTCCCTACAAAATGAGCATGCCTTAGCTAAAAGAGTTGCAAATGTAGTTAGAAGAATTGTTAAAGAAAGGGTACATACGCCCAAGTGTTTATCCTTGGGATGCCCTGGTTCTTTTTGTCAAGAAAAAAAGATGGAATGTTGAGGTTATGTATTGACTTCAAACAAATGAACAAGGTTACAATCAAGAATAAATATATTTTTCCAAGGATTGATGATATTTTTATCAGCTGAAAGGAACAAAGATATTCTCCAAGATTTTTAGGGTCTTAACCCGCACATATGTAGAACAATATATTCGGATGTAATAAAGGTGAATATTAATAAGGCCTTGCAATAAAATAGAATAAGTCGAATGTAAGAAGACCTAATAGAAGCTTCCACTTCTAGAAGGATCTTCCTCTACATGCTTCTTTTGATAGACATATTTAGTATAAATAGGAGTCGAGGGTATGAGAACCCTAGCTTGGAGATTATTGTAATAGAGCTCTGCTTGACTGGAGGTTTCCCCCTCGAAGAGGCCCATGAACATTTCTCTCAAAATCAAAGTGTTATTTATGTTGTTATTCTTATATCATTTCAGTGTTATTGTGGTGATTGTTCTGGTTATATTATTGTTATTCTACCATTTCTAGCATTTCATTTTTGTTCTGCATACTTTTTATATCTGGTATATTACAAGTGGTATTAGAGCACTTTCCATGGTAGAAATTGTGGGTAAATTTATTTTTTTCAGGGTAGAGACGTATTCCAACATCTTTAAGCCACAAAGATCTGTCGTTACATGCATAAACCCATGGTTGAGGGATTCATACACACAGGAAATACAAGTGTTTCTTAAGCGCACATATGTTGGCCACCCTTGTAACCCATGTTGGTACCCCTTCGAGTGGTAGTGCATTAGACAACACCTGTGTACGGATCGACCTAGATTTCCTGAAGCCCTCTTTAGATAAATCGATCGGTCACCTGATTGCTATAGTGACACCAAGAACAACACTCGAGAAGATACTCTCTAGTACCTGGGTAGTTAAGTAGTATGGCTAAGGGTACGGTCTATCCTCCTTAGTTAGTGCCCTGAGATATTGGGTTGACTACTACTGTTGGACCCTGCATGTATATCAGAGAGCTATAGCACAGGGAAAACCCTTGTTTTTATAACCCTTGAATACCTAACCCTTGGGGACAGAAACATAAACAAATTAAAACAAATAAGATCTATTTCCGTGCAACTGTGTTCAAATTGCCAAGTAACTACACATTTCTTCCTGGTTAAAAATTTGGGCATTTCATCACTGTAGTATTCTTCAGACTAGAGTATAACTCCGTAGGATTCATCTCTTCACCCTTATCACATTCATACATATCATTTTTTGGAAAAATATTTTACCCCACCCACCCCTTTTCGATTCCCTCATCCTCATGACCCATACCCATAGCCAAGACTTGGAAGCTCGCTTCAATACCTTGAAATCTAGTCTCACTGAGACCCAACAAGAAGTGAAACAACTTAGTGCCAATGTTGTCGCCATCAATATAACCATGCAGTCCTTAATGGAGGAAATCAAACAAGACCTTACCACCCATCTTGAATCTGTCTTTTCGACATTCTGCACCAAGCTGCATATCCCTACAGATAATCCTTCCTCTGACTCACCTCCACATACTGAAGGTGAACATTCCTCTCATTCCCATAAATTTCAGCACCATCACTTTCAACGTGAACTACTCCTTCTGTGGGTGGATGTGACCAAATT
>CBVK0100681647.1:0-10105 GCA_900067695.1 Picea abies
ATAATATTACTCAATGTATTCTCTGAAACTCCTCCAAGTTTCACTCGTTGAATCCTCCCAGAAAAGGAGTTATAGAGAAAATGGTAGACATTATTCAATTTTGGTTTATTCAGGAGAGAGAACTTGTACAGAATGCCTTGTGCACAATTTTTAACATCTGATTCTGAAATTTGTACATAAGAAACTATAGGCCATACAATTTCCAATGAAATTGGTCTCACTTTATTTGGATTCTCTATGAATATGCTATGAGTTTTTTACCTGGAACACTTGTTTATGACTATCATCAAGACTAGTCAAAAACCCTATCTTCCACATAGTGTATCTCCAAAATTATAGCGAATAAAGAGCTGAAATGTTTAATACAGGTACCTAGATATGTCTTCTCAATAGAATACAAATTTCACCATATGAATCGTTCTATAAAAAAAATATAGAAAAAATGGTAAGATGACCTATAAATAACATACCTTAGAACACATCACCAAAATACTTCATCCTCCCTTGAAATTCATCCTTCTTTACTTCAAATTTCCTCTAAAATTTGACTTATATATTCTTGTTCATTAACAAGCTTATGTGTGTTCAAAAATGAATGTATAATGATATATATTTATACCCTTTATGTCACTTCCTGTTAACATTAGGGATGACATGTAGTTTCTTCTTCAATTCACATTGTCATCTTCAAAAATTCATTTCTCCCCAATCGTGAGGATCCACGTGTTGTGCAACATACCAACAGAAGAGGAATGACTTATACTATCCATCCATGGGTTTTGTATCTGCATATGTAATTTCCTTCATGTCTATCTAGTTCGATCAACTGTGAGGTCCAAAATCCAATGTCTAGGGTTGACATCAATGACAACAACCAATCTTCCAACAAATATGGCCGAAGGAGGTCCACATTGAATACTAGGTGCAAGCCAAGGAATGGTGTATTGTTGAGATCAAAATCATTGCTACGCATAGACTTGGTGATGGTGTAAGTCTCATAGTGAAGTGGGAGGATCTTCTGATGGGGCCCTATGAGATGCTCCTTCTACAAATATAAGCATAATTTGTCTCCAACCTGAAATTAGTGTGGTGCCCTATGTTGATCATGGAGCTTCTTGTACTTAGCATTAGATTTATGAAAACTCTCATGGACCTGTTGGTGGATATGATGAATCCTCTCAATAAATTTGGTGGATTTTTCAGTCTCAAAATTAACATGGGAAGAGTATGTATGTGTGGTGGCAAGAGGTAGTGCAACAACAATGGGACCCAAGGGTTGGAATCCCACACCCACATGAAATGGGATACGGTCGGTGGAGCTATGGAGAGCCTTTTTGTAATTGTGTTGAACATGGGTGATACTCTCATCCCATGAACATGGATTCTTAGAGTTTTACATACGTGGGATGTGCACAATCATTCAATTGACGACCTCTATTTGGTTGTCTATTTGGGGGTGGAAAGAAGTGGCTTTAGTGATCTTGGTGTCCAACCGTGACCAAAGAATTGACAAAAATGTGTTGAGGAACCTTTTTTCCCAGTTAGAGATGATGGTTTGTGGTATCCCAAAATGGACCCACACTCGTTCGAGGAATAGCTTGGAAGTATTTTCCATTGTGGTATTTTTCTTATAGGTTGTGAGGTCGACCATCTTCGAAAACCGATCAATGACAACAAATATACAATCATTGCCTTGCTTGGTGGATGGACGAATAAACATGTAATCCATTGAGATGGATTCCAAAGGATTATCGGGAGTCGAAAGAGGGGTGTATAAGCCTTGCTTCTTGATGGTTGTCTTGGCAATGGAACAGGAAGTACAATATGTGATATACTTGTTGACATCCTGTTGAATTTCTAACCAATAAACATGTTTATGAAGAATGACCACAGTTTTCTCCATGCTAAAATGTCCTTCCATCCAACTGTAGTGGGATTCCAAAATTAGATTCACGCGATCACTTGTAGGAACACAAATATGGCCCATATGTCATAATAATCCATCCTGAATGTGAAAATCAGTGACATTCATGCTTGTACCCAAGAGATGATAGGTGGTGGCAAAGTCTGAATCTTGCTGATAAAGTTGGGGCACTCAGATGCCTCATGTCCACAGGAAAGGAGCACATTGGTGAGTGAAACCATCGGAGGTCGATTGAGGCAGTTAATAACATGCTTTGAGATCCTTATCTTATACTTGATGTTGAGATGGAACTAATGCATGTAGGTGGACCACTTTTTATGGAGGTCGTTCTGCAATTTCCCTTGTGTTTGTATGAATTGCATAGGCTTGTGATTAGTGTGGATGATCATCTCCTTTCCCATACTATAATTTTTCCATTGATGATAGGTGGAATACATTCCTTTTCATAGGTGGGTTATTTCCAGAAAATATATGAGAGTGTCTCACTATGGTATGTCACCGGATGACCATTCTGAGTGAGATTTGCGCCTACAACATAGTCATATGCATTAGTATCAATCTCGAATGATTTTTGTAGATCGGGAAAGGCAAGTATTGGATTTGGTCACATATGATGCTTCAGATAATCGAATGTTCATTTTTGTTCCTTCCCCCACACGAACATTTTCTTGCCACCTCCCTTGGTCACCTGGCTAAGGGCCCATGCAATATGGGAGAAGCCTAACATGAACTATTGATAGAAGTTGGTTAGTCCCAAGAATATCCAAAGATCGGTTAGTGTGGTCGAGGTTGGCCAGCCATGGATGACGTAGATCTTAGCTATATCAACATGTACCCCATGATCATCAACAATGTAACCTAAGAATTGGACCCTATTCATGTCAAAGGAACATTTTTCCAAGTTGGCATATAGCTTGTCCTACTACAAAGTGCTAAAAACCTGTTGAATATGTCACATGTGCTCCTCCCAAGTTCTGTTGAAGCTGAGGATGTCATCCAAATATACCACCACAAAAGAGTTGGTTAAGGGTCTCAATACATCATCCATAAACCTAATGAAAGTGGTTTTTTCATTTGTTAATCCAAAGGGCATGACCAACCATTCAGAGAGACCTTCGTTAGATTTGAAAATTGTCTTCCATACATCAGTTGGTTCGATGGGAACCTGGTGGTAGCCAAGCTTTAGATCAATCTTGTTGAAGAATGTTTCCCCCTTGAGCTTGTCAAGAAGGTATTCAATCCTAGGAATTGGGTACCGATTATGGACTGTGATTTTTTTTAAGGCTCGATAATCAATGCAGAGCCGCCAAGTCTCATCCTTATTCTATACCAGTACAATCAAAATTTTGCAAGGGGAGGAGTTGGTTTTGATGTGCCCCTTTTGAAGAAGATCTTGTATTTGATGCTTGATTTTTTCATTTTCCATCAACGAGTGATGATAGACTGGTCCATTAGGTGGAGGTGCATCGGGGGTCAGATCAATTGGATGCTTGACTTGGCAGTGCGCTAGTACCCTAGTGGGTGAGGAGAAGATTTCTTTGTACTCTTCCATGATCATGCCCACTTGCTTTTTCTTCAAAGAGAGGATCTATGTAGAGGCCATAGATGTGGCGATGACCTTCTTCTTACTGTGAGCATAGGTCACAAAGAAGAATAACTTCCTGATCTATAAAATGACCTTACTACATTGCTTAGCAGAGATTAAAGAAATATCAGTAGGAAACGCTACCTCTGGTATCTTGTACAAATGTCTTCCCAAAGTAATAATAACACTACGAGGTCTAGACTCATACACATCATGAAGCTTCCATAAATATGTTTTTCCTAAAAGAACATCACAAACTTCAAGTGGAGAAATATCACACATCACCTCATCTTTGAAAGGCTTGATGTCGTAACACGGATGAAATTGTTGGTTGACACAAAGATCTCTTCCTTGGCGAAGCTAGCCAATGGTGTAGGGTTGTGGGTGCAGTGTCATTGGAAGGTCCAGTCGCTTGACAAACTCTGTTGAAATCAGGTTCTTCTGACTCCCACTGTCAACAATGAAATGAAGCAGAGACCCCTTTACCCACATCTATGAGTGAAAGATATGTTCCCCTTCCTCTATTTCTTTTGGTTCCCTTGGCTAGGCTTTGGTGGTAGCGACAGTGGCACTGGGTTCAACATCAATAATCCTCTTACCTCCTTCAAGATTTGATTCGGAGTCAGAATCAACCTCTGACTCAAAAGCCTTCAGCTCAACCATGAGTGACTACTTGGAGAGACATTATTTAGTGTTGTACCAAGGGATTTTATGTTACTCACACCATTTTCCCGTGTCCTTATTTGTCTTCTCATTTCCCTTATTGTATTGTGTATTGGATTGGTTGTCTTGAGAGGTTCCATCTTTTCTCTATCCCTTGTTGTGTAGGTTGGGGTTTCCTTTTCCATGCTTTGGCTGTGAGGAGTTTGCACATCCAAACTCTCGCCTTTTTTGCTTAAATTTCTTCTTGATATTGACAATGTATCTATAAGTTATACCTAATGAGGCGATGTCCAGAAAATATGTTTATGTTTGAATGTATATATGCAAATAGACATGGTATTTGAGAACTAGATGTCGCTCAGAGTCTTTGATACCCAATTAGGTGAATAGGGTACATAAAATATTGGTGAAATCTAGTACTGTCTAGTCCCTTTCTTGATTCAAGGTGGTCCATATGGTGTATTGGTCCTCATAGCTTCCAATAGGGTAGTATTTTTCTTTAATGGCATGTCGGAAGGAATCCCATGTAGGGGAAACCACAAATATTTCATATTACTCTATGGCCCTTTTCTTAGAGTAAGTGTCCCACCAGTCCTGAACATGGGGGCAACCTTGAGTAGTGAAAAATTAATATTTCCCCTATCAAAAAAATTGTGGACCAAAAAATACCCTTCGAGAAGATTCAACCACTTATCTACAACATCTGCATCTATCGGTCCTTCAAATAATGGAATAAAAAAATTTACCTGTACCTTGAAGGTGGTTGCATGGCTTCTTGATGAAGATGCTTCGTCTATGGGAAGTCGTCGAAGGATCTATGCAAAGTTGTGCATAATTTCGTTCCTTTGTCACGCAAGGGCTTCCTTAAGAATTTTTTTAAAAGGATATATTGCTCCATCATCTTTATTTTAATCTCCCATGGGTTGTTGTCGAGCTCAACACGACCTATCTTGCAACGGATCAATTGGTTCGATTCCCAACTTCTTGTACCCATATCTTGTCGAGGACATGCATGAAGAAAACAAAATGAAGAGAAGACCACTCTGATATGAATGATCTAGATTTAGGAGAGAAACGAACTGATTAGCAGACTGAATACAATAAACACAAATATATGAAGAAAAAAATAGATATCCGGTGAACAATATCTTCTATTGAATAAATGAAATAGGTTGAAAGTGTAAAACTATAGAACTGAAACAATTTACTTGAATGGTGGTGGCTATCTTTGAGAAGATATCTGGCTCTTGCACGCATCCATCTGAGAAGAATGATTAGAATGAGGCTCCATAGGCATTTTTGATATTACTCATGAATTCAAAAACCCTAGACATCCAAAAACCTAACCCTAGGAGGTGAAACGCCAAAAGTGATGTGGGTCCCTATGGGTAAGTTGGTACCTCAACTTCCTGGGATTATAACTTTTTCATACGACCTCTGTTTTAGGTGTGTGATAGATCGTTGAAAAGGTATTTTCGAGAACTACACATTACACCCTAAAAATTTGACTTCATCTAGAGTTTGACCATGACAAGACAAAAAAATAATGTTTAGGACCCCAAAGAATCCCTAGAAGTATAAAAAGATGTGTTGACATGAAAATATACAAAATAAGCTAGCTGGATTAGTTGGGAGGCCACCAGTATCCACCTAGAAGATGTGTAGGGATTCATACATCCCCGAAAGTGTAGAACTCACAATTAAAAAGAAGTATAATGTGAAGAACTAAAAAATGTCAAGAGGATCCAGTTGGAATAGGTGGGTGGCCACCAATATCCACCTGGATCACTAACCATCTCAAATCTCCATGCATACAGGCACAATTTGAAGAAATTTCAACGTTGGCCCCATTCACTACCCATTGTGTGGGATTAGTAGAAGACATTTGTGATGGGTTTATTATAAGTTCCATGACATTTCAAGAGAGTTTCGACAAATATTCTACATATGGAAATGACAGATGATGATAATGTGACGTGGGTGATCTCATATATTATATGCGGGGTCAATGGATGTGATTAATCCCTTGACCATATATAATCCCTAAGAAATTAAACATTAAACTACCTAACCCGTCAGCCCCAAATCCCTTATCCCTTAACCTTTAATCCCTTAAAATGTAACCCCTAATCTGTTAACCCTTAATCCCTTAAAATGTAACCCCTAATCCATTAACCCTTAATCCTTAGACCCCAAATCCCTAAATGCCCTAATCCTCAAAGCCCCATATCCACTTAACCCCTAACAACTCAACAAATTAACTAGTTAGGCACAATAGGCATTAAATTGGAATCAAAACTAGAAGCTAAAAAGGAAGCTAAGCTATATGTGAACTAGGAAGCTAAACTGGAAGCTAAAGTAGAAGCTAAGCTAGAAGCTAAGCTAGAAGATAAACTTTGTGCTAAAAAGGGAATAAATTGGGCGCTATAGTGGGCACTAAGTTAGGCACTAAGTTAGGCACAAAATTAGGTGCTATTAACACCAAATTTAGCGCCAACTTGGGTTGCTTGGTGTAAATCTCACCCAAAATAGTGTCATCCTGATAAATAGTGCCGAATTTAGAAATAAAGTCGAGAAAAATACATTAAAATAACCAGTGGAAGAAAAAAAGGGAGCTAAATAGGAAACTAATCATAGGGATTTGTTGTAGTGAGGCTTCAAGATTTACTACCCTACCAACACATTTGATCTTGTCTATCCACTGTACTCCCTGGGCACTGACTGCAAGTTGGTAACCATAGTTTCTTCTCCTAGGTATAACAAAAGGTGACTATGGGGGTTTTTCTTAGTACCTAGGGAAGACTTTGCATCACACATTTTAGTACTGCTAGAGGGTGCCTCGTGAAGTGAGGACACTTGCACCGGATAAACATGATATGTGGAGGTCAGGATAATTACTTCTCATACCTTCGTGCATTGGCCTGTTGGACTCAATCAACTCGTGCCTCCATTTGGAAGGGACCGAGCCCACTTTGTTGTTATTCCTATACCAAGACTTAATCCACTTGAGTCAGAATATTAACAAATTTGTTTGTGTTTCTTTTGTCATTTAGGGATTTTCAGTTGTGTGATTGGTGAACGTAGTTCAACTTTAGGAAGGCAAGTATATTTTCATCGAGAGCTGATCATTCAAAGTGGTTGATCGACCACCCCAAATATCAAGGAAAATTCAAGGCCTTCCACCCAAGGAAGAGGTTAGAAATAATTCCTCTCTGCCTCCATAAAGGCATCGGCTTGATCCATTTAGAAATTTCCTACCGATCGGTTACACTGAGATAATAAACATTGACCCTATAGAAGTTAACATTTTAGAACCAGAGGAGGTAATCATTGAGGAACTTGGAGTTGAGGAGTTCACTCCACACTTTAATCCTCCATTACTTGAGACTTTTACATTTCTAGTCATACAAGTCCCACATTCCAGATCAAACATCGTTAATATTATCCCTCCTCACTGGGACACTATGGACGACACTCTGCCAATATTAGGGTTGGGATTCCACACAACTCCCACCTCGACAATAGTGACCGGGGGAGAATTTCCTCTCGGTATGTTGAACCAAATGATGGGTGTTATTCATTCCACCATTGACATGTCGACTAGTAGAATTTCCTCATTGGTCATCAATCCCACTCAAATTCTAAGTGTAGATGCATCATTTTCATCAACATTGAACACATTTTTATATGGAATGTCATCAATGGACATGCTTAATGCGTTGGTTAGTTCTCACCCAATGTCCCAGTATTCTAATGTTGGTATAGGGAGCACCTCAACTCCTTACCAATCCATTTCTTGGGGAAGAGGTCACATTTCTCTTTCATCCCCATTCATCCAAAGTAGACCTTTCCAATCTTCCATCCCTAACTTTGCATGGGGTTGGGGAACCTATAAGTGTAGCGGATCTCAATCCTCTAGTATACCATATACATCGAACCCATTCACACTTTATGGTGGTGATTCAGATTTAGGAGTAGAACGAATTGATTAACAAAATGAATACAATAAACATAGAGATATGGATAACAACAAAGATATCTAGTGAATAATATATTCTATTGAATAAATGAAATAGGATGAAATTGTAAAACTGCAGAACGAAAACAACTTTATCGAATGGTTGTATCTATATTTGAGAAGATGTGTGGTTGCTATGCACATCCATCTGAGAAGAATGATTACAATGAGGCTCCAAAGTCATTTTTAATATTACTCATGAATTCCAAAACCCTAGACATACAAAAACCTAACCCTAGGAGGTGAAACACAAAAATTCATGTGGGCCCCTATGGGTAAGTTGGTACCCCAACTTCCAGGGGTCGTAACTTTTGCATACAACCTCCATTTTAGGCATGTCATAGCCCATTGGGATGGTATTTTCGAGAACTACACATTACGCTATCAATCTCTCACTCCATCTCTAGTTTGACTATGTCAAGCTAGAAACACACTGTTTTGGGCCCCAAAATGGACCTGAAAGTACAAAAGGACTATCTAGCATGAAAACATCCAAAATAATCCAGTTGGATTAGGTGGGATGCCACCAATTTCCTCCTGGAATATGTGTAGGGCTTCAAACAATCCCAGAAGTATAGAAACCAGAATTTCAAAGAAGCATAAAAGAATGTTTCGAACTAAAAAATGTCAAGAGGATATAGTTGGAATAGATGGGTGGCCACCAATATCCACCTCAATCAGTCCTCCCCCCTTAGGAAGCGATGGTATCCATTGTGTTGAATTCCACCATCATGTGAGGAAACTTCTTCTGAATTTGGCCCTAGGTGGGCCACTTTCCTTGGTGTAGGAGCTTCCCTTGCTTGACAACCCGATAAAGTTGGATCCTCTACTAGCAAGTTACCTTGACCTATGTGTCCATTATCTTATAAGTGGATTCTTGTTCCATGAAATTAGGGTTGAGATATGTTGCTATCATCTATTCTACGATCTTTGAGGTGTCCAATAATGGTGGAAAATATGGCCAAAGGAGGTCCACATTAAACACTAGTCCAATAATGGTGGAAAATATGGCCAAAGGAGGTCCACATTAAACACTAGATGCAAACCAAGGGAGGTTGTTGTGTTGATCTCAAAACCATTATTTCCCATAGCCTTGGTGATAGTGTAATTCTCATAGAGAAGTGGGCAGAGCTTCCTATGGGACCATGTAAGACTCTTTTTTCTGAAAATGTAACAAGACCTTGCATGCAAACTAAAACTGGTGTGGTAACCTGTTTTGATCATGGCGCTACTTGTACTTAGCATTGGGTTTCTAAAAATTTCATGGACCTATTGGTGGATGCGTTGAATCCACTCAATGAATCTATTGGTTTTGTCGGTCTCAGACTAAACATGGGAATATTTTGGCTATGTGGTTGCAAGAGGTAGTGCAACAACAATGGGAGCCAAGGGATGGAATCCCAACCCCACTTGAAATGGGCTATGGTTGGTGGAGATATGGAGATCCTTTTTGTAAATGTGTTGAACATAGGGGAGACTCTCATCCCATGTATGCATAATCTTATACTTGCACATTGTCATGCGTAGGATGTGCACAATCATCTACNTGNAACATAATCTTATACTTGCACATTGTCATGCGTAGGATGTGCACAATCATCTAATTGACGACCTCTGTTTGGCTGTCTTTTTGGGGATGGAAAGAAGTTGATTTAGTGAGCCTGGTGTCAACCAGTGACCAAAGACTTGACCAAAATATGATGAGGAACCCGTTATCCCAGTCGGAGATGATGTTCTTTGGTATCCAAAAATGGACCCACACTTGTTCGAAGAACAACTTGGTAGTATATTCCATTGTGATTTTCTTCTTGCAGGCTGTGAGGATGGCCATCTTCGAAAACCGATCAACGAGCACAAATAAAGAGTCATTTCCTTTCTTGGTGGATGGAAGGCCAGACATGTAATCCATCGATAT
>CBVK0100681666.1:0-39032 GCA_900067695.1 Picea abies
AATAAAAGAGCCAAGAGCCAAATCTTTGTGGACATAGCCCAGGAGGGGGTGAACCATGGTAATATCTATGTAATGTGATGAATAGATGTATATCTTTGTTTTCTTTTAGCAGTCAATTGTTATTCTTAATGAACGAGTTAATACAATGTTTTGGAATAAGATTGTGTTGTTCGGGAAATAAATTGTAAAAGATAGATGCACGCCCGTGAGTAATAGTAGATTGCAATCACGATTTGTAGTATATGGCTCTGATTAATAAACCCCCATCTCATACTCAATCCTAAACCATAAACACCTGAGTCTTATAGCCACCCATTTAAAGCTATCTTGGGTGAGACTGCGCAATGCACTCTATGTACTGTGTTTCCTTCTAGTTTACCAGGAGGGCCGATAGTTTTAGAGACTTTGTTGGAAACCCGAAAGACATGAAACCTGGGTCAATAACTCAGAAGGTAAAGGAGATTAGTAACCAACAAATGGTTTTGTTTCTGTGTTAATAGGAATAAGAGAGGACTAAGTAGACAAGATAGATTGAATGAGAAAAGAACAAACAAATCAAGAAGAGCAATGAGCCATTAGAAGGGAATCTTGAGACCTTGGAACCCCACGAAATCAGAAATCGAAGGTTTGTTGAGAACCAAAGAGCTAGAGTTTACACAACAAGAGAATAGAAACCATAGAATCACACCTCGCAAATATCTGGACAAATGTGTCTTTACTGATTTACACGAAGTCTTTTTCTGTGATTTTCCGCATCTACTATAGGAGTCATCTACTATAGGAGTGGATACTAAGGTTGAAGGATAACCATGTGACAAATCAGATTCAACAGCTAGATTGGACCCTCATACAGATTGAGCAGTTACAACAGGTGAACAACAAATTCACCCACGCAGTAGAATTTTGACTTGACAGTATTGTGGCAGGTTTAATCACCAAGTTTGCAGTTGACACAACGAAGTCATACAGCATAGCAGAGAAAGAATTTCTACGTGGACCTCGAGGAAGGTATATTCGATCCTTGTATACTTCTATTAAGATACTGCTATATAACAAAGGTGTAATGGCAATGGAATTAGACAGCTAAACTTCCCTACGTGCATGGGGGAAGGGGGGGAACACTGACAGAGAGAGAATAAATGGAAGGAGGTAAGGAAAAAAGTAATAAGGAGGAGGAACCCTTGGACCCGATCATGATGGATGACGACCAACTCAAGTGGATCTTGGCATCATCAAGAACGACGTGTAGTGGAGTACCCTACCAATATAAGTTGAATACCAAGAAGAGAGTCGTAGCCACGAGGGAAGGCTTGGTGAGTGATGAGGAAGAGGTAGATGATCTCTAGGCTATGGAGTAGATTGAGGAAATCATGTGCACAACATATGAGAGGAATACAAGAGGCCAAATAACGGGAGGAGAAGGAATCCATCCTATCCATATTTATGTAAGTGTGGAACCAACAAACCCATGTGAAACTAATACACCAAAGAGAACACCACCGTTTAGACAACCAAAGTTAGGAGGAAGTCCAACAGCAAGAAGCACATATACTCAAGGAGAAACAACTGGAGGAGCCAATTTAGGCAACACTAGTCAAGTATCTACACTGTGTGGAGGAGGAAGTAGTTCAGTATTCAGAATGGCAGGACACGATCCCACTATCAGATTACTAGAATTTCGAGGGGAAGGAGAAGAAGACACTAAGAAGAATTTGTTCATTTGTGAAAATATCTGGGAAGCAAAGCAGATCACTAATGAAGATACCAAACTCGTGTAGTTAGCAATTATGCTCAGAGGCCACACACTAGACTGGTACATGAGTCTAGACACAAACAGTGCCCCTAGGATGACGAGGACACTGGAAGACACTAAGAAGCTACTGATTAATGAGTTTCAGAAGCCAAGCTCAAAGGATCAGTACATGAACAAGATGATCAAGATAAGACAGAAACTAGGAGAGTTTATATGGGAGATTTACCAGAGATTCAAGAGACTAAAGGGAAAACTAAAATACCTTATGACCGAGATGCAGCATCGGCACCTGTTTGTCAACTCACTACTCCCACACTTAAAATATCCCTTACGAAAATAGAAATTTCAGACGTAGATAGAGGCTCTGCAAGCGCCCTTGCAACTGGAAGAGAACCAGTACCATCAGACGAACCTTGCTATTGAGGAATTGAAGGAGAATTTGAATAATTTAACATTTCAACCAAACCAGAATAAGAACAAGGACAAACAAGAAGTCATTTGGTGCACCACATGTAGAATGGAAGGACACCACAAGAACAAATTCCCAACATTCACACAGTATATGGCAACAGGTATGCCAAATCCTCTACCACAGGGAGGATTATGGTGCGAAATATGCAAGAAATCGGGTCACGACCCTTATCACTGCACGATGATGCAGAAATACCAGATTGTTCCAAAGAATTCATATTGCACCTTTTGTAAGTCAGTGGGCCACAATGACAAAGATTGCATAACTATGGAGCTGATGTGGGAAAGAACATCAGATGCATACAGGGTACAAGATGAAATGATGACTGGGCAAGCAGCGCCACAGTTCAATCAAGCCCCAACTCCATACAACACTGTGCAGCGGCAGTATAATACTACACGGTAACCATACAATAACGTGCAGCCATAGTATAACCCATCACAGCCCCAGTACAATACCCCATAGTACAATCAGGCACCACAGTATAACGCGCCAAGAGGTGACCGAGCAGGCTACCAAGGAGGAGGAGGAGCCAGAGGAGGTTTTGGACGTGGTAGAGGACCAGTCACATGTCACAATTATCAGCAACTGGGACATTATGCACGGGAATGTCCACTTCCACTAGCAACTTGTATGTATTATCCGCTCTTCCGATCTCACCCTCATAAATATCTAGAAAAATATGTGTTTATTGATTTACATGAAGTCTTTTTCTGTGATTTTTTGCATCTACTACAAGAGTGGATACTAAGGTTGAAGGATAACCACACGACGAACCAGATTCGACAGCTATATTGGACCCTAGTACAGATTGAAGAGTTACAACATGTGAACAAAAAATTCACCCACGCAGTAGACTTTTGGCTTGACAGTATTGTGGCAAGTTTCATCACCGAATTTGCAGTTGACACAGAGAATTCATATAGCGTAGCAAAGCAAGAATTTCTACGTGGACCTTGAGGAAGGCACATTCAATCCTTGTATACTTCTATTAAGATACTTCTATTAACAAAGGTGTAATGACAATGGAATCATATAGCTAAACTTCCTTGTGTGCCTGGGGGGAAGGGGGGAAACACTGACAGAGAGAGGATAAATGGAAGGAGGTAAGGATAAAGGCAAGAAGGAGGAGGAACCCTTGGACCCGATCATGATGGATGATGACCATCTCAAGTGTATCTTGGTGTCATTGGGAATGAAGCGTAGCGGAGTACCCTACCAATATAAGGTGAATACCAAGAAGAGATCTGTATCCGTGAGGGAAGGCTTGGCGAGCGATGAGGAAGAGGTAGAGGATCTCTGGGCTGTGGAGCAGATTGAGGAAATCGCGCATGAAACATATGAGAGGAAGACGAGAGGCCCAAGAATAGGAGTAGAAGGCAACCATTCTATCCATATTAATGTCAGTGTGGAACCCATAAACCCATGTGCGAATAATACACCAAAGAGAACACCACCATTTAGACAA
This sequence comes from Picea abies, assembly GCA_900067695.1. Lineage (NCBI taxonomy): Eukaryota > Viridiplantae > Streptophyta > Pinopsida > Pinales > Pinaceae > Picea > Picea abies. The sequence continues at coordinate 3,694 of CBVK0100681666.1, forward strand.
CCGAAGTTTGGAGGAATTTCGATAGCAAGAAGTACATCTACACTAGGAGAAACAACTAGAGGAGCTAGTTCAGGCAACACTAGTCAAGTATCTTCACCGCACAGAGGAGGAAGTAGTTTAGTATTAAGAATGGCAGGACACGATTCCACTATTAGATTACCAGAATTTCAAGGAGAAGCAAAAAAAGTCCCTAAGAAGAATTTGTTCATTTGTGAAAATATTTGGGAAGAAAAGAAGATCACCGATGAATATACCAAACTCGTTCAGCTAGCAATTATGCTAAGAGATAATGCACTAGACTGGTACATGAGTCTAGACACAAATAGCTCAGAGGATCAGTACATGAATGAGATGATCGAGATAAGATAGAAACCAGGAGAGTCTGTATGGGATATTGACTAGAGATTCAAGTGCCTAAAGGGAAAACTAAAATACCTTATGACCAAGATGAATCATCGACACCTGTTTGTCAACTCACTACTCCCACACTTAAAATATCCCCTATGACAAAAGAAGTTTTAGACACAGGCAGAGGCTTTGCAGGAAACCTTGCAATTGGAAGAGAACCAATACCAACAGATAGACCCAACTATCAAAGAACTGAAGGAGGATTTGAAGAATTTAATGTTTCAGATGAACTAGAATAAGAACAAGGATAAACGAGAAGTCGTTTGGTGTACCAAATGTAGGACGAAAGTACATCACAAGAATGAATGCCCAACATTCGTGTAGTATATGGTAACATGTATACCAAATCTGCTACCATAGGGAGGGTTATGGTGAAAAATATGCAAGAAACCCGGTCATGACCCTTATCACTGCACGATGATGCAGAAATACCAAACAGTTCCAAAACATTTATATTGCACCTTTTGTAAGTTAGTGGGCCATGACGATAAATATTGCATAACTATGGAGCTGATGTGGGAAAGGATATCAGATGCATATAGGGTATAGGCCAAAATGATGATTGGGTAGACATCACCACGATTCAATCAAGCCCCATCTCCATACAACACTGTGCAACGGCAATACAATACTACGAAACAACCATACAATAATGTGAAGCCATAGTATAAACCAACATAGCCCTAGTAAAATACCCCATAGTACAATCAAAGACCACAATATAACACGCCGAGAGGTGACCGACTAGGCTACCGAGGAGGAGGATGATCTATAGGAGGTTTCAAATGTGGTAGAGGGCCAGTCACATGTCACAATTGTCAGCAACCAGGACATTATGCATGAGAATGTACACTTCAACTAGCAACTTGTATGTATTTCCGCGCATCGGACCATGATACAGAGGAATGTCCAACACTACTAGTAAAGATTCAGGAAAAGAGGAACCAAAACAATAAAAATGTCTAGTGAATTTCAGCCGAAGCAAGGGATGACGGACGAAACATCAATATAGTCATTCATGGAGGAACAAAAACAAGAAATGACACAGTTCGATAGGAACCAACACATAACCAATGGGTAAAGAAGAACATTGAACTAAGAAAGCAGTTCGATGTGCCAAATGAAAAGGGGACCTTTAAGGAATTTAGACAAGAATTCCAGAAGGAGGACACAACGTTGATTTGAACTATGAAACCATTCAAGGAAGCCCCAAAATATGAGATTCCACCATTATTGGATCATACCAATGGAATGCAACCCAAGAGACAAGTAAGTACAATCAAAGTCTTTTTACAATCATGCATGAAAGTATTAAGTGATCCTTCATCTGTGAAAATATTGCACAACATACTAGAGAAATGTAGCAGCGAGATGGAATAAAAACTATAACCAAAAACAATCAACCACCTACACATAAGAAGAAGAACAATTAGGGAATTTATATTAAATGCTAACATTGGGGATTTCAATATGGGAGACATTATACTAGACCTAGGATCCGAAGTGAATGTGCTACCAAAGAAGACATGGAAATGTATGGGAGAACCAACACTGGGATACTCAAATGTCCAATTGAAACTAGCAAACCAACATAGAGTCCTACCAATAGGTAGATTGAAAGGAGTGACAGTAGATCTTGATGGAGTGCGCACTAAAACAGACTTTGAAGTCATTGAAATAGTGGATGACACAACACCTTACCTGGCACTGCTTGGTCTAGATTTGGAATTTGACAACCAGACCATAATCAATTTGAAAACCAGGAAAATGACATTTGAATCCCAAGAATACAGGGTCATAGCACCACTAGATCCATCGAAAGGGGATAGGTTCATAGAACCCACTTGCCTGGACTTAGAGGAGATCGACCAGTTGTATAGAACAACTGTGCATGGTAAGGATTACATTAACCCAACTGCAGATGGGGTACTTAGTTGGTGGAGAATTACTTCATGCACAACAGACTAAGACACCAGGTTAGAAAAGTGGCAGTAGAGACTACACAAAGTATCCACGAGAAGATGTGCAAGAATAGACCACGCAGTAAGATGGGTAGGCACATAAATCAAAGAACCACCCAGTTTCCATGGACCAAATGATTTGGAAACATTCTTAACACAATATGAAGATGAAGTATTAGAAAACCAACGACTGTTATCACTTGAATTATCACTTAAGGCCACACCCGCAAGATGGTGGGGTGCACATAAAGACACCATCACAGACTGGTATCAATGTAAGTGACTACTGCGCATAAGGTTTGGTGTAGAATAGGAATACAACAAACAAAATAAATATGAAAGACAAGAGGTAGCATCAGAACACTTGGCGAAGTGCAAAAAGTTGTGGAAAATGACACCACCAGAGGAATGGCCTCATCACTTCATACATACTTTAGAGGGCATACCAATGAACTGGTATACAGACCAAGAATTGCAAAAAGGAACTACAACATGGAGGACATTGCAACAAAACTTCACAATTACTTTATCATTTGAGCATGAGAACCCCAACATAGATGCAACCCTCAAACGAATCAGAGGAGTAATTTTCATCAAATAATCAGAAATATAATTTATCACATAAGAGCAACAATGGAATAAACATATAGTCAAGGAGCTACTATCTTGTTACCATGTACAGAAGGAAGCACCATATGAAGATGACCGACGTGACATTCAGATCAAAGAAGTAGAAGGTGAAAGAGATGTGGAAGGACCACCCATAGAATCAGAAGTCATTTCCATGCCAATCAAGGTAAAGAAAGTTAACATCGGGACAATTGAGTAGCCTAAAATGGCCAGCATTGGAGACTACTGGGATGAGAAAACAATAGAAAGCATCACATAATTGTTGCACGAATATAGCGACCTTTTTCCCACAACATTTACAGAGATGAAGGGTATAGCTGGAGAACTGGGATAAATGAAGATACCACTCAGACCTGAAGTGAGACGTATTAGACAATGACCCTATAGACTGAACCCCATATATAAATAGAAAGTTAAAGATGAGATCGATAGGATTCTCAAAGCCGGCATCATCAAACCAGTTGAGGAATCATAATGAATAATCCCAATGGTAGTATAGGACAACAAACAAGGAAGAGGGATCATGATATGTGTCGACTTGAGGAAGTTGAACGATGCATGCCTACACGACCCATTCCCTACACCGTTCATGGATGAAGTGTTAGAGAATGTGGGGGGACATGAAGCTTACTCATTCATTGATAGATTCTCAGGATACCATCAGATTAAGATAGCACATGAGGATAGACATAAGACCATGTTTGCGACAGAATGGGGATCTTATCAGTACACAGTCATGCTGTTTGGACTAAAGAATGCACCTGCAATATTTTCTAGAGTGGTCATCGTAGCATTTAAAGAATTCATCCATCATTTCCTCGAAGTATACCTGGATGACTGGACATTTTATAGTTTGTTGAAAAACCATGTGGAAGTGTTATGACTGATGTTAGAGAGATGTAGACAATGACAGATATCATTGAACATCAAGAAATTCATATTTGGAACACCGTTTTGGATACTATTGGTCCATAAGTATACAAACAAGGCTTGCTAGTGGATCCAACAAATATCACAGTCATTGTTAACTTACCAGCACCAAAAATAATCCACCAGCTAAGAGCAACGTTGGGGGCACATGATACTACAGGAAATTCATTAAAGGGTATGCGCAGATCATAGAACCAATGGAGAAACTGTTAAGGAAGGATACAAAGTATCAATGGAACGACGAGTGTCAAAATGGTCTGGATACCCTGAAGGAAAAGATGGTTACTGCACCAATATTAGTATTTCCAAACTAGAAAAAGACATTCAATGTGCATGTAGATGCATCAACGATAGCACTAGGATCTATCTTAGCACATCCAGGAGTAGGAGACTTGGATCATCCGATATCATTCACAAGAAGAATTTAGTTATCAGACTCAAAACATAATTATAAAATGACAGAAAGAGAAGGCCTAGCCATGGTCTATGCACTGCAGAAGTTCAGACATTACCTATTGGGAAAACACTTTAAGATGTTTATAGATCACTCAACCCTGAAATACCTAGTCAAAAATCCAGTGTTGGGGGGGGGAGAATCTATCGATGGTTACTGCTATTTCAAAAATTTGATTTTGAAGTAATAGTTAAACCAGGAAAACTAGATGCAGGCCCTGACCACCTGTCTAGGGTAAAAAATGGAGAAGAACCTACGAATTTAGAAGAATTTTTTTTGGATGCACAGTTATTCTTAGTATAGATTGTTGATGACTACTTCGCAGAGATCATCCAGTACTACACTGCAAGAATTTAACATGGTGCAGAAGAAGAACCTGGTAGTCTGCACAACTGAATATCAAATGATCACAGGACACCTATACAAGATGGGTGTAGACAATATCTTGCAAAGGTACGTATTAGAGCATGAAAGACCAAGAATTTTAGCAAAATCCCATGAGGGAATCATGGGAGGGAATTATGCAGGAAAATCTACCACACATAAGGTACTACATGCAGGACTATGGTGGCCAACGACTCATAGGGACTCAAAAGAGTACTGTTAGAGATGTGATGTCTGCCAAAGGGTAGGCAAGCCCAACATAAGGGACAAAATGCCACTAAGACCACAAGTAACATTACAAGCATTTGGAAAATGGGAAATTGACTTTGTGGGACCAATTAACCCACCATCCAAAAGAATAGGGGGAAGATACATTATCACCGGGATGAAATATCTAACAAGATGGGTGGAAGTCACACCAGTAAAAGATTACAGTGTAGATACAACTGCACACTTCTTGTTTGAACAAGTCATCACTAGATTTGGGTGCCCAAGAGTTTTGATGAGAGACCAAGGCACACTTCATAAACAACACCATCCGTGCAATGACTGAAGAGTTTGAAGTTCATCACTAGAAGAGAACACCGTATCACCCACATGCAAATGGCACAGTAGAAGCCTTCAACAAAATTCTGGAGAATGCACTGACAAAGATCTGTAACGTCAACAGAGACGACTAGGACCTCAAAGTACCAACAATATTATGGGTGTATAGGACCACATGCAAAAAGTTGACAGGGAACACACCATTCAAACTATTCTATGGCCAAGAAGCAGTAGTGCCATTAGAATTTTTAGTACCCAGCTTACATGTAGCAGCTATCACACAAATGATAGAACGAGGCGCAGTACAATAAATATTGAATTAGTTAGTGTCAAGGGAGGAAGACCGAATATTGGCAGGATTCCATTAACAAGTGCAGAAAGAGAGAGATAAATTCTGGCATGATCAACATATCAAGAAGAAAATGTTTCAGGAAGGAGATCTATTATTTCTCTACGACAAAAAGTCATTTCAACATCTGGGGAATCTTAGAATGCATTGGCTAGGACCATAGAAGGTAAAATCTGTCACAGATGGAGGAGATGTACAATTACGAGATTTAGCAGGTGCATGCCTCAGAGGAATGGTTAATGGGAGCCGACTAAAGCTGTGCAAGGACAGTTGACCACCCACCACACAGTAGGGAAAAAAAAAGGGAGGGGGGAACACAAAGGAAACAAGATTAAAAAGCACACAGCACGCCAGAGATAGAAAGGCCACATGATGTTTGAAACAAAAATTTGGGAAAGGAACGAACAACTGTTACATACAAAGGGAAAACAAGCAGAAACAAAAATTTGGAAAAAGCAGTATGTCAGGACAACACTAAGCAGAATTAAAGCATGGAAAGGACTGATGGGACATCACATTAAACATGCCAATGGGAGACGACAAAGAAAACATAATGGAAAGTGAGGAACCACTGTAGATGCATTGAACCCACAATTATGATGCATTAAACTCATAATAGAGGAAGTGTCCTCGACAAGCTTTGTGACAAGCCCATATAACACACGCGCATGGGAGCAACTGGTCTATTTGAAAAATGAAAATAGAGAGAGAGTAATAGCAACTAGAACAAACATAGTGAGACCACATTATTCCCAAAAGTTATTCAAACTTAGAAAACATTTGACAGTCACCACTATGGCACCATTGAAGCCAGTAGAAGCAAGCCATACATCCAAACCAACTAGGGTTCAAACTAGTTCACGAGGACCGCTGGAAGAGAATGAACAACAACAACCGGAGATCATCGACATCAAATAAATCCCATCCCCAGAGACACTACCGTTTAACTCTACACCGATTGTAGAAGAGATTCAATATCCACAAGTAGAGGCCATGAAAGAAGATACACCAACAACAACAATGCAGGCGCCTTAGAACGAGGAACAAAAATCCCATAGGAAGCGCAACCAGAATGAACCAAAGCATCCCTAGAAGTTAATAGAATGACAAAAAATCTGGAAGCACCAGTGCAACTAGACGAGTCACAAATGACCATCTCAGGTCAACCAATAGAGGAGACCGCTGCATATGCCTTAGCTTGGCCAGAATGGATAATGGGGGAACAACTGAAAGTTGTTGGAAATTCGAACCAACCACCACAACAGGAAGATAGTGTGCAGATATTGAGCTCACCCCATAAGAAACCTGCAACATAAATTGTTTTGTCATGCATACATGTTGGAGTACAAGTAGAACCAGAGTTGGGTCATGTCCAGAAGCTCAAATATTCATACCATGACGTATTAGACAAAACCAAGTTCTTGGAACTAGCACAGAGGGTCTTTATGTAGACCATATCCATAAACCAACTTGGAGAAACAAATAGCAAGCCACACCAATGGGTAGGTGGTATGGACAAAACAAGAATATTAGGTTTGCTGAAGCTACCACATTTTGGCAGAGGCTAGTACGTGACAACATGCGTCAAGAAGCTGTTAGCAGTCACACATGGAGGGGACATATGGCTAGAGAAACCTGTCCTCATAACTATTGATCTTATCTCACAAATCATAGGGCTACCAACCTGGGGTATGGATCCTGTGTTTATTCTAGACGACAAATCCAAGGAGAAAGCGTTGGCAGAAGAAATGAAGAATAAATATGGAACCGCCAGGGGAATGAGGGGCATCATGATCAAACAAATCAACAATGCAGCTACACAATTGGGTGCAAATATCTTAGCTTGCATATTGCTTAGACAATTCTGCAAAGATGAAGTACCAACAGGAGTCATTGTGGTTGCAAAACAGTGCGTAGAAGGCACCTCTATGAGATGGGTGCCGTATTTATTAAACTTATTTTAAGAGGACTGGAAGGATGCGCAGGACCTAGGCACAAAGTTCCATTACTTGTGGCTGATCACCCTAATAGCCTTCATGGGATGGCGAGAACCAAGGTATGTAATTTTTTGTAACAAACCACAGCTAGCGAGAGCGAGATACCTATTACTGAGATCCGGGCCGTAGGCTAGGCATAAGAGGGAGAATAGAGCCATATTTTAAGCATACCTATGAGATATATAGGAAGCTATCAACCTATCATGGAGAATAACACCAGAGGCTATCGTGCGATATGAAAACATTGCCAACTTCCGGGCCACACGCCAGATAATGTGGATGCAACCAAAGTAGGATATAGATAAACAATGGATAAAGATGTGCTACTGCATCATAGAAGGTGATATCGACATGGTCATCAGTGAATGATCTAATGAATGGAGGATCCCAACCATTACCTGAGAAGTACCAGAAACAACATCAGAAGGAGAGGCAGAACAAGAAGAAACGTAGCCTCCGGAAATCCCAGTGCCCAAGAAACCAATGACGAGCCAAACAAGGTCGAATCAGGAAGATGAAGGGTCAAAATGGACAGAGACCTAGAAGGGGATAAAAGAGACTAAACAACTGACCAACGAACAATAGAAACAGGCCAAGGGATTGCAGGAGACTGCCCCAAACCCCATAACATAGGAACCAAGGGGAAATAAGAGACACACTACGTAGGCAGGAGGCATGCACAAGAAATCAAAGGTGCAACGAGAATCGCTAGACTACACAATCACGTAGGAAGATGGGGAAATGATCGCCAGAATGGTCCAGGATTTCCTAGTAGAAGATTTCGATCATGCAACACACCATAGGGATAAAATGAAAAAAGAGCTGACAGAAATGGGACAGTTTCTCAAGAAAATTGTGTAAGCACAAAAAACAAGTAGCAATAGATGCATAGAGCTACTGACAATACATACCAAAGAACGAGTGTAGGTAGAAGAATGTTGGCACAGGGGTAGACCCAGGGTTCAACACTCAAGAGCGCACCAAAAAAACCCTAACTACTGGTCCTTTTGGAAACACCTGTGAAGCAGATTAAGTCTCACTCGAGGTAGAGGCAGGGGTGGTTGCAAGACTCAGATGTCTGCAACCTTAACTGGGACACTGATATGTGATTATAGATTTTACAGGGCACTTAGCATAGATCCTTCATCAATATTTAACCCGTATAGTACTTTTCAGATAGCAGAGAGCATCGCAGTGAATACTTATAATAAATATGATTCATTACTTAGCCACATAAATATAGGTTAGATTCAACAGATCAATCACTAAGCATCTCATATATTAGATCTAACGTTCATTCATATATCATCATCACAAAGCATAACTAGATCTACTTATTCATATCAAGCACTTAGCGAAGCACAAAGCACTATACACATAGTTATCGTGGTTCACCCCCACCATAGGGCTACGTACACAAAGTCTTCATTATATTATCTTGGTCAAGCAGTTACAACACAGAGCTTCAATGACCCTTACTTCGCACAGGACAAAAGATCTGCACATCTCGCTAGATCCTTCTTCCTTTCTCTTCAACACAAGACTACAACAACTTGCACTTAGCTTTCCAATCTCATGCATAGAGCACTCTAAGAAACATCCTATCACACAGATCCATTTACTAGCACTAAGCTTTCAGCTATACATCACATATATGTACTACATTACTACATTACTACTATTCTCCTCTATTTACATTTCTTATTTATAGATTACAATATGGGCCTAAGTGTGGGTAAACCCACGAGACGACATCCATTTCTCATTACATCAACCCAAAACCCTAAAATGGACCCAAAAATAGGTCTTGCTTCTTTAATTTTTGCTTCGTGTTGCGCTCTTTCCTTGGAAAGCTGTCGCAGTCCCAAAAGTGGTCAAATATGACCAAATATTATTCAAAACTTGATCAAGGGAGAACAGGGCCCCAACACTCACCTATGACTTGTCCCGAGTCACTCAGGTCTGACCAATTCTACTTCAAACACCTTGAGCTTGGATCGAGCTGCTTCGACCTGCTGTAGTGCGACAACCTTTTGTTCAGTAAATTCCTGGATTACTGTGTCATTGAGCGGTCCTTCCAGGAATTGTTCTGTAGTGATGATACCCTGTTCAAGTTCAGATCCCCGACTTTCAAGTTTAGCGAGCAGTTGGCATGACTTCTCTTGGAGTGGTTGCAGTTGTTGAGAGACTTCCATCACTTTACTTTGCAGTGTGTGTACTTTTTGTTGGGCTGTGCATTGTTCTGCGAACCTCTTCATTCTTTCGATTGGGGTCACAGACTTCAGTTGTTCTTGTAGCACATCTGCATGTTGCTTTTCTTCATGGAGCTGTGCCTCCAATGTCTGCAATTTTGGATTCTCTGTGAGGGTTTCATAAGTCTAGGCACTTCTAGTCCTTAGCTGCCTATATTCCAAAGCCAAAGTTTTTAATCGGCTGATTGTGCTTCGAGCAGTGGCCTCTCTTAGATCTCTTATCTCTTGGGGTGTCTCAGGCACGGTGCGAAGCTCCATATCCGTGATGCGCTGTTGATGTTGTTGGATTACTTCTTCCAGTTGGGTCACTTACTGTGGGAGATGGTCTTCCATCTTTACTTCTATGATCATCACAGAGCACAGTGCTTTGTGAACTCTTTCCTGTACTTCAAGTTTCTCTGCTAGCAACTTGTCCTTACTCTGTTGTAACTATTCTTTTTCCTCCTCCCACTTCTCTTGTAAGGCAAGATGCTCCTGTTCTCCCTTCCTCCATTATTCTTCATGTGTGATTTGTTCTTGCACCAAAGCTTGGGTGGCTTGTGCTATGTCTTCTTGAGCTCATCGAAGGAAAGCTTCGAATTTTTTGGAGATATGGTGTAACTGTGTGGGCTCGTCATATGTTCCTGATATTTCTATTGTTAAGGGCATTGTAGAAACTTCTTGGCTAGTCCAGAGTGCTTGCTACACTTATTTTAGTTTGCCCGTGATCTGACGGAATATCTCCTCCTGCTTTGATTCTTTCTTTTCTATGAGCTCTAGTGAAACATCATTCAGTGTGAAAATTAAGAAGTTGAAATCATCCAGGGTCAGGGTAGTTTTAAGTGTGGTCTGGGTGGCCTTAGATTTCTTTTGGGATGAGGGATTTGGTGGGGTAATTTTCCTTTTCTTGGAGGGATCTTCCTCGTCCCTAGGCAGAGTAACCTTGCCTTTGCTCTATTCAACTTTTGTGCCCCCTAGTTCTTCGTCATCACCTCCCTTTGCAGGTGAGAGCGAAGCAGTCTTTGTGGATGTGCTGTGGATATCTTGAACTTCCACATCCTTCTTAGTCTTGCGTGGTCCTGGTGTATCCGGCATAGCTTCAAGGCTATCTACGTTGGACATCTCTGCAGTGTCTGTTGCAACAAGGAGGTTTGTCGACCATTCCTTGGTAATATCCTCCAAGTCATCTTCTGTCAGCTTGTAATATGACTAGAGTTGTTGTTTGTGCTCATCTACATGTGCTGTGATGTAGGTGAAGTGATTATCTGTGTTGAATTTCATCAAAGGTCTAAAACTATGAAGCGTGTTGGGTGTGATGCTCAGTGTAGACTAAATGGAATTATTCAACTTAGTGTAGTAAGCATGGAAGACGACATTGGACCGACATTGTTTGTTCATGTCATTGGAGTACCACAACATACAAAACTTCATGGCCAGTGGTTCGAAGGGTTCGGTCTCCAAGAAAGTGGCTCCCTCGGGCAGTTCCCAAGCGATGAAAGCGATGAGTATGATCAACCAGCTAAAGTGGAAATCATACCCTTGATCCTGTGCTTGTCTACAGTCAAGATCTAGCTGATTTATAAAGTATTTTTCCTAGTTCATTTGTAGTCCCTCCGTGCACTTCCTTGCGAGGTAAACTACAAATCCAGTCACCTGTGTAGGTTTTTTTTTTCATACTAAATTTCCTGTGATCAGTTGGCAACCAAAACACATTGCTTCATTCTCAATGGAGGCTACCTTGTAACCTCATGTGCCTTTCTCCAGATTTCCATATGTGTCTTTTATTCGTCGAGAGAGAGCGTGATCTGTGGTCTTTCCCAGGTAAAATTCCTATGGGTCAGGGCCCTGCATGCTTAGCCTAGTGATCTGATTGATTAGAATCGGATCCACGGTGATGCAGCGGTCCAACCATAGGTATCCTCTATGGTAGCAGGACAACAACAGTCTAACTCATGCATTTACTTCCTGATGCCTCCCAAAATGTGGAATATTCATCACATTGAGGAGGGTTGACTACGCAAGGTTATGTGTCCATTGCTGCTATAAAATCTTGGGGTTCTTTCCTTTTGTAATCATCAAGTACTTGTGCAGGGCTAGCATACTATATACCTTGCGATCTCCAAGGCTGAAATCGCTAAATTTCAATGCGGTGAGCTTCTCCTGGTCAACATGAACTGCGTTCACCCCTTTCGGGAGGTACACAGTGACTACAACATAGTCTAAGTCTCTAGGTATAGTGTCACGATTCACTATTCCTCTTAGTGGTGGGATATATTTAGGCAATATGCTTGGGATCATATTCATAGTGGCGAAGTTGTTTTCGAGTTTAGATCGTCTTTCCAAAGGTGGTCGAGATGGTCCTGCTCGAGTAGTGGAGGGAGAAGCTGGCAGTGCACCGGAGGATGATGCCTGTACACCTGTAGACATTCCACATTCTGACATGACTCTCTCAGTCATTAAATCAATTAGAACTTCTTCAACAATTTTCTCAGCATCACTGAGCTCGTCCGACATACAAACTTAGGTCAACTGGCTCAGGTGCAAAAGAAATTTAGAGACTACAGTGAATTCTAAAGCAATGATCTCAGGGTAGGTAAATCTCAGGGTTCACACTCAAATTATCAGTTAGCAAAAGGTATTCTCGGTGCGTGGCATGATGGGTTAAGTAGGCAATCTCAACAACGGTCTTCTTCCAATGGACATGGGGCCTTCATTAACTCCTTTCTATCCATTCTGGTGCTATCCAATGGTCTAGTGGTAACCCATAACTGCTTTTTGATCCATTTGGAGTGGCGGTCGAGTGGGTATATCGGTTCCAACGGCTATATTGCTTCGTCATGGAAAAGTACTTTATGTCGTTGTTTTGATATCTCGATGAAGCTCTAATTCTGCAATTCTTCTTGCTGTGAAGTGTCCTCTAGAACCTCTTGTAACCTTACTATATTAGCCCTTTTATTTCTTAACTTCCTATCCTTCTTCCCCATGAGCTTCATCTTAGTAATGCTTTTACCATTTTGATGTTTATGTTCTGTGGTCTTAGTTACTTCGCGCTGTTGAAAGTCTTTCCTAGGGTTCCTTGATAATACTTCTTCTGTATCAAAAATAGGTAACTCGATCTTTTGCGGGTCCTCAAGTGTTCTCTTAGATTCGACATCGGAGTTACTAATATTAAATATCTATGATATTCTCTTCTATTCTTCAATCAAGTGTGCAATCCTTCTGGTCATAAAGTCTTTTAACTCTTGCTTCTTTTGTTCTAAAACTTTTTCTTCTTCTTTTTGTTTGGCTTGTTCTCTATCAATCCAAGGTTTTCCTATGAGCATGGTAAATGGGGCACTGTCTTCAACAAATTTTATGATCTCAAAGTCTTCGTCTATCGAAGTTCCATTGACAGTCATAGGTATTCGGATGAGCCTTCCACATAGGTTTACTAGCTTTCCTCTGAAGAAACTTGTTCCTCCTGGGGAAGGGATCATGGCAGGCTTTCCTATAGCTTCCCAAGTTCTTTCTGGAATAATGTTCACTTGTGTTTCTTCATCAAGATTATAGTCAATGTTAAATTCCCCTATTCTTTCTTTGATTTTCTCATTTTCTTTGAAGATCTCTGATAGCCTAACATGTCGGTGGTCATTCAAGGTATCTTTCATCTGTAGCAATATCTTTTCTGATTCTTTCTGGGTTTCTTCTATAATCTTGGTCTCTTGATCTCCTTCATGGTTTTCCTGCTCCATATTCAACTTCTCAATCCTAGCAATCATTCTAGGGAAATCTAGTACTTCATGGTCCATGGCCTTACAACAGAGGCAACTAGGTCTTCTCCCAGGGCATTGCTTAGCAAGATGTCCCAGTCTTCTGCAACTATAACAGAGGGTTAGTCCTCTCTTTCGTTTAGATGTTCCCCAACTCCTTCTATACTGCACACCAGGATCATGGTGGCTAGCCTGCAAAACACTCTTTCTAGGATCCTGCATCCAGTTGTTAGTCTAGACATTCTTTCGATGCATAGGTATAACATATCTATCACTATACTTATCATATCTATTCATATCAAACTTTCTTTCATCTATTAATTCCCTAGTTTTGAATCTAGGACAAAATCTATCAAACATACCTAGATCCATGCTTTAGAAACAAAAAATTTCACTTCTATTACTTCTTTAGAGCACAAATATTTCAAATCTAAATACTTTTGACTATTCTTACTGTTATCAGAGCACAAAGCTTATAGATCTTACTTATTTTTTGCAGATCTGACCTTTTTCCTTTAGAATGTTCCACTTTTACTTTTCTTAAATCATAGAGCATTCATATATCGCTTATTTTCTTCTGTATCAACCTCTTTCTTGCAGATCTAATCTTTCCCCTTCAAATCTGACCTCTTTTTCTGCAGATTTGACCTTTTCCCTTCAGATTTGACCTTTTTTCTTGGCACAAAGATTTGTAGGTCAAGCAGAAAACTGCGCACTAGGGAAATAGATCTACGCACAGAGCTTAGTTCACACAAATATTTTTCTTCTTTTGTTCCTAGCAATCACAGTTCCTGTCCCAACAATGGAACCATTTGTTGGCACAGGGGCAGATCCAGGGTTCAATGCTCAAGAGCGCACCAAAAAAACCCTAACTATCGACCCTTTTGGAAACACCTGCGAAGAATAAGAAGTCTCACTCGAGGTAGAGGCAGGGGTGGTTGTAGGACTCAGATGTCTGCAACCTTAGCTGGGACACTGATCTGTGATTATAGATTTTACAGGGCACTTAGCATAGATCCTTCATCAATATTTAACCCGTATGGTACTTCGCAGATAGCACAGAGCATCATAGTGAATACTTATACTAAATATGATTCAGTACTTAGCCACAAAAATATAGGTTAGATTCAACAGATCAAGCAATAAGTATATCATATATTATATCTAACGTTCATTCATATATCATCAACACAAAGCATAACTAGATCTACTTATTCATATCAAGCACTTAGCCAAGAAAGAGATAAACACATTAGAGCGAAGCACAAAGCACTATCTACATAGTTACCGTGGTTCACCCCCACCCTGGGGCTACGTCGACAAAGTATTCTTTATATTGTATTGGTCAAGTAGTTACAACACAGAGCTTCAATGACCCTTACTTCGCACAGGACAAAATATTTGCGCAGCTCGCTAGATCCTTCTTCCTTGCTCTTCAACATAAGACTACAACAACTTGCACTTAGCTTTCTGATCTCATGCACAGAGAACTCTAAGATACATCCAATCACATAGATCCAGTTACTAGCAATAAGCTTTTAGCTATACATCAGATAGATGTACTACATTACTACATTACTACTATTCTCCTCTATTTACATTTCTTATTTATAGATTACAAAATGGGCCTAAGTGTGGGTAAACCCACAGGCTGACATCCCTTTCTCGTTACAGCAACCGAAAACCCTAAAATGGACCCAAAAATAGGTATTTCTTCCTTAATTTCCGCTTCGTGTTGTGCTCCTTCCTTGGCAAGCTATCGCAGTCCCAAAAGTGGTCAAATATGACCAACTATTCTTCAAAACATGGTCAAGGGCCAACAAAGAATGAGACCTAGTCCACTCCATGCCACACACAAACACAACGATTTACATCAAACCTAGCATGCTGTGCATGGATGAAATCATGGGGAAGACACCCTTGAAGGATTTGGACCACATCCAATTGGTCTTGACGTGGATGCCATCAAGGGAACTACACAAATTTCATGTTAGTGTCGACTACGACATAAAAAATTAGTTGAGCTACAACAAGAAAAAAAGAAGCAGGAGGCGCTTGAAAAATTCTATGAGAAGGCCAAGCTCGAAACCCAGAAGGAAAAAGAACGCAGGAATGAAATGGAATGAAGAGTGGGAGTAATTTTGGAGAAACTCCCAAGCACCGTGTAAGGAAATGAACCCCAGTAGTAGGAAAGATTGACCAGATTGTGCAGGGAATTGATCAATATCAGAAGGATATCGAGAATATCCATGAATTTCTCATACCAACCAATCCATTGGCAGTGAAGGAGAAAAGGAAGCAGAAGGAAACATCGCAGCTACAGGAGATGGAACAATAGGTTATAACAGTAGCCAAACTTCTCAATAAAACAACGCAACTTTGGACAAGGTTGGAGGAGGATCCACAGGTCCAACGAAGGGACAAGTAAGAAGAAAGGATCAATGCAGTGATCTAAGAACTCAAATGGAGGTAGAAGGCCATACCAATCCCAGAACGAGTCAAAGGGACACATGCAATGAAGAATATGAAGGCATAACTTATCATTGCGCAAACACATAAACATGAGCATTAGGCTCAAATAGAGCCACTATAGGAATGATTAGTAGAAATACTCACACAGGTAGAAGGAGATAAAAAACAGAGAGCACAGACCCAGGCCAAATGTGCAGGATTTCTGACCGATGAAGTGGCAATTCAGGTAGTATACACCATCAAGGAGAAGACCATGCAAGAATTGACAAAAGCAACAGAGCTCAAGGAAAAGTTTCAGACGATCACCAAGGAGATAGAAGAAGCTCAGAAGGATTAGGTGACTCGGGATGAGTCACATGTCAGTGTTGGGGGCCTGTTGGCACCAGGATGAAGTGGAAAGAAGGATGATCATGGGAAAGAAAGCATGTAGAAACATAAGTAACAGATGGAAGGTAACACAACATGCACACATGAAAGAAAGCATGCACAAGGAAAGCAAAAGCTGGAGGAAGAACAACACATGCGCATGGGAGGAAGACCTAATGTTGGTAGGGTTAGGGTTTTGGTAATACATTGTAAATGGCTAAAGAGCCCGATATATATAAATAGTGATACGCATGTATCATATAGAGGTTGGTTTTCTTTTGTATTAGTTCGACTTTTGTAATATCCTATCATAGTTATGTACGCGTGGATGCGTCACGTAATACTACTATGAACCATTTTTGTAAGTTGTTGAGATAAGAATAGAGGAGAGAAGGAAGATCTGATGATTAGATCGTAGACTATGGAGCCTGGTGTGATCTAGTTTGCCTCATACAGATCTTACCCATCTAAGGGGATTGTAAGTGCGCGATGCTAGAGATGCAGGACTACCATAATAGAAGAGACAAGAGCCAATTTTTTGTGGATTTATCCCAGGAGGGAGTGAACTAGGGTAATATCTTTGTAATGTGATGAATGCATTTATATCTTTTTTTCTTTCAGCAGTTAATTTTTATGCTTAATGAATGAGTGAATACATTGTTATGGAATACGATTGTGTTGCTCGGGAAATAAACTGTGAAATATAGATGCACACCTGTGAGTAATAGTAGATTGTGATCAAAATTCATAGTATACGTATTTGATTAATAAACCCCTATCTCATACTCAATCCTAGGTTGTAAACACCCGAGTCTTACAACCAGCCATTTAAAGCTGTCTCAGGTGAGATTGCGCATTGCACTCTGTGTACTATGTTGCCTTCTGGTTTACCATGAGGGCTGATAGTTTTAGAGGCTTTGTTGGAAAACTGAAATACATGAACCCTGGGTCAATAAATCAGATGGTAGATGGGTCAATAACAGGCATCATTGCCACTCCCCAAAACACTCCTATAAGGAGGCACACAATATTTCAAGCCCATCTTCTACTATAAAACATAGGAGAACTGGAGTGGATGAACCAAAGGGTGAAATGAACAAGATTAAACCTCCTAATTTTGACAGAGAACACAAGAAATATGAAGATGTCAAGACTTGGTTGCTGGGCATGAGGAAATATTTCCAACTGCAGAACTATTCTTCGCATGCAAAGGGAAGAATTTCCATTTACCAACTTAAAGGAAAGGAATCCATATGGTGGGAGAAGCTTGTGCAAGTACAACATGTCAGAGAGAAATATGTTACTTAGTAGGAGTTCAAGAGACATTTGGAAAAGAAGTACTTAACTAAGAGATACTACGACAAAAAGATGAAAGAGTTCTTTGATCTCAAGGTAGGCATCATGACCATTGATGAATATGAATGGAGATTTTTGGAATTGTTGAAGTATGTTCCTTTCATCAAGGATGAGACTGTCAAAATTCAAAGGTATCTAAATGGACTGCCATCTTCCATTAGTGACAAGATCTAGTATGATGACCCAAAAACAATGGAAAGAACTATAAGGAGAGAAAATTTCTTATATGATCAGAAAAAATAAAAGCCTGCTTTCCAAAAATCTTCGGAAGAAAAGAAGAAGTTTAAGAGGGAGGAGAGGAAAAAGGGAATCAAAACACCATTTTTCAGGAACATTCCTCAAGGACAACCATTTTTTAGAGAGCCCAGAAAGGCCAAAGTAGGTGGGAAATGTCAAGAGAATCACCTATGGAGTGTTGGGGTTGTAAAGGAAATCATAGGTACAGATATTGCCCCCACATAAATGAAAAAGTGAGAGTTGTCCACAATGTTCAATAGGAAGAAACAATGGAGGACATGGGAAATAGAGTACCAAGGATCTACGCAGCCCTGGACAATAAGAAAGAAGAATATCAATCACACATGATTGAAGTGGAAGGTATGATCAACAACCATGCCTTTACTATTTTAATTAATCTAGGGGCTAGTCATAGTTATGTATATCCTAGGGTGGTGGAAAGTTTGAAATTGTTGAGAAGAAAACATGAAAAATATTGGTTAGTGCAGCTGGCTACAGGAACCAAGAGAAAGGTTACATAATTGGTTAAGTCCTCTCCAGTGGACATGAATGGACTGAGCACAAGGGTTGAACTGAAAATTCTACATTTAGGTTCTTATGACTTTCTAATTGGGATGGATTGGTTCGACCAACACCATGCTATCTTAGACTATTGTAGAAAAACATTCACTTGCCTAGATGAGGAAGGGAATCAAAGAATAGTCCAAGGAATTCCCAGAGTGGTTGTTGTTAGAGAAATATCAACAATGCAGTTGAAGAAGTGCTACAAGAAATGATGTCAATTATTTGCATCCCACATGGGGGAAGCACCTAAGGATAAGGTGTCAAGTATTGAATACCATGTAGTATTAAAATATTTTGAGGATGTATTCTTGGAGGTACCAGGACTACCCCCGAAAAGATATATTGACTTCTCTATCAACTTGATTCCTGGAGTAGCTCTAGTGTCGAAAACTCCTTACAGAATGAATACACTAGAGTTGAAAGAAATGCAATTGCATCTTGAAGAGATTATAAAGAATGGGTATATATGCCCAGTGTGTATCACCTTGGGGTGCCCTGGTCCTGTTCGTGAAGAAGAAGGATGGGACATTGAGATTGTGCATTGATTTCAGACAGTTGAAAAAAGTGACTGTAAAGAACAAGTATCCTTTGCTAAGGATCAATGATCTCTTTGATCAGTTGAAGGATGACAAGATATTCTCAAAAATAGATCTCAGGTTAGGATATCACCAGGTAAGAATAAAGGATGAAGACATCAACAAGACCACCTTTGGAAAAAGGTATGATCATTATGAATTTACAGTTGTGCCATTTGGCCTGTCAACTGCACCCGTTGTTTTTATGTGCCTGATGAATGGTATATTTAGAGAATATCTAGACAAGTTTGTCATAGTATTTTTGGATGACATCTTGATGTATTCCAAGTTGAAGGAAGAGAATGAAAAACATTTGAGGATGGTGTTGCAGGTGCTAAGAGAGCACCAACTATATGCCAAATTGAGAAAGTGCTCATTTTATCAAAATCAGATCCATTACTTGGGACATATCATTTCAAAGGATGGGATAGTTGTAGATCCTAAGAAGATAGAAGCCATCAGAGAATGGTCAACGCTTAAGAATGTGACTGATGTCAGGTCCTTTAAGGGTCTAGCTGGCTATTACAGAAGGTTCATTGTAGGGTTCTCAAGGATAGCTCACCCTATCACGTCCTTGCAGAGGAAGGAGAAGAAGTTTCAATGGATAGAAGAGTGTGAGAGAAGCTTCCAGCAATTGAAGTAGCTATTAGCCAGTGATCCAATCCCGAAGATTGCAGATCTGAATGAAGATTTTATAGTGTGCATAGACACATGCAAAGAAGGACTGGGAGGAGTCCTCAACTAGAATGGATTTGTAAAATGTTATGAATCCAGGAACCTGAAAGAGCACAAAAAGAACTATGCCACTCATGATTTGGATTTGGAGGCCATCGTTCATGCTCTAAAGAAATGGAGGCATTACCTCATGAGAAGGAGGTTTGAATTGAGGACAAACCATAACGGTATGAAGTATTTGTTTGATCAACCAACCTTGAATTCTAAGAAGAGTAGGTGGTTAGAATTCCTTTATGAGTACGACTTTGATATCAAGCATATAAAAGGAAAACATAACAAAGTGGTTGATGCACTCAGCAGGAGAGTGCATGAATTACATGCTACAACCATTAGCATGTACCAAACTGACATTAAAAGAAGAATTTTGGAAGCTGCAAATGTAGATTTGTTGTACATGGAATTGGTAGTAAAGATACAACAAGGTAAGATGCTACAGAGAGTGGAATATTATAAATTGGAAACTGATGGAACACTACTATACAAAAATAAATTTTATGTACATGATTTCCAAGAATTGAAAATTATGATTTTGAAAGAAATCCATAATGTGCCTTATGCTGGGCACCCTGGATATAAGAAAACTGTGGCAGCATTCAGGAGCCATTACTTTTGGCCATGTATGAAAAAGGAAATTGCAGAATCTCCAGATGTATGGAGTGTCAGAAGGTTAAAGTTGAGCACATGCACCTAGCAGGGTTGCTATAGCCTTTACCCATTCCTGAGTGGAAGTGGGAGGTAGTGACAATGGATTTCATCACAGGATTTCCTAGAACAGGAAAACAACATGATTCAATCATGGTGGTGGTGGAAAATCTTACGAAAGCTACCCATTTTGTTCCATTGAAGACTAATCACAAGGAAGCTAATGTTGTCGATATATTTATAAGGGAAATAACATGAATGCACATTGTTCCCAAGACAATTGTGTTTGACAGAGACCCACAATTCACCTCAAAATTATTGAAAGGGTTATTCAAGGGGTTCAGAATGAATCTAAACTTCAACACTTCTTATCATCTTGAGTCCGATGGGCAGATAGAGAGGGTGAACCAAGTGATAGAAGACATGTTAAGGATGTATGTGATGGAAAAACCATCTAAATGGGAAGAGTAACTACACTTGGTAGAATTTGCCTACAACAATGGGTATCAAGCATCACTAAATATGAGCCCGTTTGAAGAACTTTACGGCAAAAACTGCAACACTCCAATAAGATGAGATAACCCAACTGATAGAGCAGTAGTTGGACCAGAGTTTCTCAAGGAAATGGAAGAAAAAATGTTGAATATTAAGTAGAATTTGAAAGTTACCCAAGACAAGAAGAAAAATTATGCTGATAAAAACTGAACCCACAGAGAGTTTAAAGTGGGAGAGCATGTTTTCCTAAAAGTGAAATCCAACAGAAGTTCCTTGAAGCTAGGAAAATGTTCAAAGTTGGTAGCTAGATTTTGTGGACCGTTTGAAATCCTAGAAAGGATTGGACCAGTTGCATATATGCTTGCATTGTCTGCATCGATGACTATACATAATTTGTTTCATATTTCATTGCTTAAGAAATATATACCTGATGTTAATCATGTAATTTATTGGAATGTGATTTAGGTAGAGAAATAAGGCGTCTTGCAGGTGCATCTGGTGCATATACTGGACCGGAAAAGAAAGAAGCTCTGGAATCAAGCCATAGGGATTGTAAAAGTCCAGTGGACCTGGTACGGTCCCGAGGATGCAACATGGAAGCATGAAGATGCTATGAGGGAATAGTACCCACATATTTTTCAATATTTTATAAATCTTGCTATTGTTTTGTAAATAAGTTGCACTGAGGACAGTGAAAAAATAAGGGGAGGGATTGTAATACCCTAAGGCTGAGCCCCTGTTGAATTGTAATTTTTCTTATAGGCTGGTGATCTAAGTGATTATAAGCAGAGGAACTTATGTAATTATTAGGCTGGTGAGCCAGATGATAAGGCCAAGAGCCTGATATTTTGTTTGTATATGTAATTATGCATATCATTAATAAAAATATAAACACTGTTGTGTGTAGACTGACCATGAAGAAGATTTATGGGGGACTAATCTCCAATAGGTAGGGTAAGGAAGGGGGACTAAGTATTTGGGCCTAGGGGCTAAGATAGGGGGCTTACCTCTAGAGGAACAATATTTTAATATTATTTCCTGAAAAATAAGGTGGACATAATATGTTTTGTTATCCTAAGTTCTTGGTGGGTGGGGACGTAGGCTAAATGGAGCACATGCAGCTCCAGGAAGACAAGTGTTGACCTAGGCTCATGCAGTTAAAATCTTAAGCATCGTATGTTTTGGGGTTTCTCTTTCCAGTCTCTACCCACTCTCTAACCATGAACCAAGGGCATCCATCATGGATCTCTGGAACCAATAACCCTTGAGTCAAACTGTGCTGGTAGTTTGCTGGTCATTTGACCATCCTCCACGTGATTTTGTGAGTCCATTCTCCCATATTCTATTTGAAATGAGACCTCCTTCGTCTGAAACCTGCCTACCCTCATGCATCTCTAAAAATGGAAACCGTGAATCCGTCCTATGCTGCTTCCTGTGAAGCCCGACGCAGTTGTAGTCACCTGAGCCATGTTGTGACTTAGTGTTATTTTTTTGCCTTTTGGGTGTCCATAACCGTTTTTCCCAATTGTTGTTGTTGTTTCTATTGTTGTCACCTGTACCCAATAGTAGATGAGTCAAATACTAGTTGAAGAGGCAGGTTGTTAGGCTTGTGAGCAACTCTCCCAAGTGAGAGAGTTTGCTGGGAAGTGAGTTCTCCTAGAAGGGAGTCCTGTAGTAGCTACAATACTTTGATAATTCTGGTCCAGCTTGTTGTTGAAGCCCAAGGTAAGGGAGGGGTACTAGCCGATGGAATTGTATTAGTGAAGGTGTATCCTCCTAGGGTGGAGCAAGTGTGTGGCGAATGAGGGTCTGTGGGTTGTGGGCGTAAGTGGCTCATGGGATAAAAGATCCTGCTTGTTGCTTTGTGCAACTTCGTTGTTCTCCTTGCCAAGCCTAGAATTCCCTTGCCTAGTGGATTTTAGTCCTAGCATGAGGGTGACCTACTACTAAGAGTGATGAGCAACACGATCTAAGGCTCGGAGGTTCGTGGAAGGTCTGCATGCAGTTGGTGGATTTACTCCAGCTAAAAGATAAGTATCATTTATGTGCCTAATTATGTATTTTATGCATGTTTGGGTTACTTGAAATGTATCATGTGTTTTGTTGCATGTGGACTTACTGTTAATCTCAATTGCATCTGTATGGTAGCAATAATTTTGTGTTAATTGTTTTAAATTCATTAAAATGCATGTTATATATATAGGTGTACGATTCCATGTGGTAGCATTACCCAACCATGTTGGAAGGACATGTTGCATGGGTAGCATACTCAGAGTTTAGTAAAGTGTCATGTTGGTGGCGTTGCCTGACATATTGGTGGTCGGGGATGTTACAGCTTGTGCTGCCATAGGGTGTGCAGAACTTGTTGAATATGCTGCAAGTTTTCTGCCCAAGACTTGTTGTAAATGAGAATGTCATCAAGATACACCACTACAAAAGTATTGGTGAATGGTCACATGATATCATCCATCATCCTCATGAAAGTGGTTAGAGAATTTGTCAAACCAAAGAGCATGAACAACCATTCAAAAATGCCTTCCTTTGACTTAAAGGAAATCTTCCATAGATCTGTTTGTTCTATCGGGACCTGGTGGTAGCTAGACTTCAGATCAATCTTACTGAAGTATTTGGCCCCCGTGAGTTGATCAAAGAGGTCGTCGATTCAAAAAATTGGGTACCATTTTCTGACTGTGATTTTATTCAAGGATCGGTAATCAATGCAAAGTCGCCAAGTTCCATCTTTCTTCTGTACCATCATGATTGGGCTCCCACAAGGTGATGAGATGGGACGGATGTGCCCCTTGTGGAGCAGTTCTTGGATTTGTCACTTTATCTCCTCATTCTCTAACATAGAGAGATGATAGATTGGCCCATTGGGAAATGGTGCGTGGGGGGTCAGATCGATGGGGTGCTTGACCTGACAGTGTAGAGGTACCCCGGTAGATGAGGAGAAAGTATCTTAGTATTCTTCGAAAACCTTATCTACTTGCTTCTACTGTGTGGAGGGGTCGGCCACAGAGACCCTGGATGTGGTTGTGATATTTCGCTCATTCTGAGAGAGAATCATGAAGAAGACAAACTTCCTCATCTGAGAGATGAAATTCTTGCATTGCTTGGCAGAGATCAAGGAAATAGCACTAGGTGGGACTACCTCAGGTATCCTGTACAATTTCCTGTTCAAAGTAATAACAACACTATGAGGCCTAGACTCAAATACAACATGATGTTTCCATAAATAAGGTTGGCCCAAAATAACATCATAAACTTCGAGAGGAGAAACATCACACAAACCTCGTCTTTGAAGGGCTTGATGACATATGACAGTCAACATTGTTGGCTAACGTGGAGATCGCTTCCTTGGCAGAGCCATCCAATGGTGTAGAGTTGTGGGTGCGGCATTGTCGGTAGGGCTATCTGCTTGACAACCTATTCTAAGATGAGGTTCTTCTGGCTATCGCTATCAATGATGAAGTGAAACAGGGTGCCTTTTACCCACATCTATGAATGGAAGAGGCTCTCTCCTTATTCTGGGTCATCTAGTTCATCAGGATGAATCTTGGTGGTAGCAATGGTGGCACTAGGTTCCACGTCAATGATCCGTCTTCCCCTTTCTGGTTTTGACTTAGAGTCAAAACCTGCATCTGATTCAAAGGATTTCACTTTGGCCACCAATGACTGCTTTGAGCGGTAGTCAACAATGTTATTCAAAGGGCTCTTATGGAAGTCGCACCACTTCCGATATCTTTCTTTGTCTTTCAGGTGTCCTTTGCTTACATCTTGGACTGGTTGTCCTATTACTTTCCATCTTTTCTCTATCCTTTTTTTCTGTGGGTTTGGGCCTCCCTTCCTGGATTTTTCTTTGAGGGGTTCCCGGGCCCAAATTTCCACATCTTGTTTTTGAGCTTCTTCTTGATTTTGACGGCATATCGGTAGGCCCCGCCCAAGGACAAGATACCAAGAAATTCCATTTCGGTCTGGATGTATCTATGCAGAGCACCATGATACTTGAGAACCATATGTCTCTTTGAATATTTGATACCCATCTTGGTGCCCAGGCTATGGAATATATTTGTGAACTCTGGCACTGCTTGGTCTCTTTCTTGCCACAGTGTGGTCCATTTGGTATACAACTCGTCATAGCTTCCAACAGGGTAGTATTGTTTCTTAATAACATCACTGAAGGATTCCCAGGTGGTTGTGACTCTAAATAGCGAGAGTTCCTCTGTTTCGTTTTACTCATAGAAAGTTTCCCACCAATCATTGACATGGGGAACAACTTCGAGGAGTGAAAAAGTAATATATTCTCTATTTGAAAAGTTATGGATAGAAAAATACCCTTCTATTAGATTCAACCACTTGTCTACACCATCTTCTTCTATATTACCTTCAAATATAGGAATATCAAAGTTTATTTGTACCTTGAAGGGGGTGGTGCCTTCACTCGAAGGAGATGTGTCACTTGTTGGTAGTCGTCGAAGGATTTGTGTGAAACTATCCATCATCTCGTTCCTCTGTTGCATGAGGGCTTCCTTAAGAAACATTTTGAAAGTATCTCCTATCCTGTCATATTTATTTTGTCCTGCCATGAGAGGTCACTTGGGCATGCGAGAGATTTGTTCCTCAAGAGAAACAAGCTCGAGACCCAATTCTTTGTACTCTGACCTCGTTGGGGACATGCATTAAGATGACAAGGAGTAGACCGCTCTGATACCACTGATCCAGATATTATGAGCAGAACAAAATGACTACAGATTATTAACAGATGCTTAACACATAACAACATAGAGACAATAAAAATGGTTTTCTATTCAACAACAAAATAAGATGAAACTATAAAATGCAAAGGAAAATAAGCTTGTTGGAATGGTGGTGGCTTATCTCTGAGAAGATATGTGACGATTGTGTTCATTCACAAGAATATTATTACAATGAGGCTCTGAAGGAATTTTTACAATAAAAAGGAGTGTCAAAAATCCTAGACATCCATAAACCTAACCCTAGGAGATGGAGCGCCAAAAGTCATGTGGGCCTCGTTTGGGTAAGTCAGTACATCAACTTCTCGGGGTCATAACTTTTGCATACGATCTCCATTTTAGGCGTATGATAGCCCGTTGAAAGATCTATTCGAGGAATACTACTGTTGGCAAAAATTTCATGATAAAAATTTATAATCGAAGGATACCCCAAAAAACATCGTTTAAGGCCTCAAAACAACTCCGGAAGTTCAGGACCCGAAAAACTGCTAAAAATAGTAAATTACCAAAATTGCCAAAAATATATTTTGAGCTAGTTGGAAAAGGTGGGTGGCCACCAATATCCACATCAATCGATACTCCCTCCTTAAGAAGCAATGGTCTCCATTGCGTTGAGTTCCCCCATCAAATGAGGAAATTTTTGTTGAATTTAGCCTCGGGTGATCCATTTTCTTTGGTGCAGAAGATGCCCTGCTTTGACAACTCAATAAAGATGGATCCTTTGCTGTTAGGTGCCCTTGATCTGTGTGTCCATAATCTGATCATTGGATTCCTATTGTATGCAGTCGGTGTTGAGCTATGTTTGTGTCAGTTGTTCTTTTACGTCTGAGGTGTCCAATAATGGCGGGAAATAAGGCCAAAGGAGGTCCATGTTGAACATTGGGTGTAGGTCAAAGAAAGGAGGAATGTTGAGCTCCAAAGAATTACCCCCCACAACCTTGGTGATGGTGTATGACCCATAACAGAGTTGGAGAAGCTTCTGATGGGGTCCTGTAAGGTGTTCTTTCTACAAGTGAAACCATACTTTGTCGCCCGCCTGAAACTTATGTGGCACCCAATGTTGATCATGGCACTGCTTGTACTTGTCATTGGACTTCTGTAAGATATCCTGAACCTATTGGTGGTTGTGTTGGATCCTCTCAATGAACCAGGTGGCTTTGTCATCTTCAGTTGGAGCAGGATATGATTTTGTCGAGGTGATCGCAAGGGGAAGTGAAAAATCTATGAGACCCAATGGTTGGAATCCCAACCCCACCTGAAAAGGGTTGCGACTAGTTGAGATATGCATGACTCATTTGTAGCTATGGTGAACATAGAGAAGACTTTCATCCCATGTGTGAGGGTTCTTGGAATTATACATGCGCAAGATATGCACGATCATTTGATTTATGACCTCGTTTTGGCCATTTGTCTTAGGGTGGAAGGCCAGTGATTTTGTGAGCTTGGTGTCCAACACTGACCAGAGGCTCGACTAGAATGTATCGAGAAATTGACTGTCCCGATATGAGACAATGGTTTGTGGGATTCCAAAATGTACCCAGACTCGTTCAAAGAATATTTTGTTAGTGGCTTATGCTTTGATGCTCTTCTTGTAGGCAACCAGAATCACCATCTTAAAAAAGTGATCAACAACCACAAAAACACAGTCATTTCCCTACTTGGTGGACAGGAGGCTCGAAATGTAGTCCATTCAAATGGATTCCCATGTATGTTAAGAGTAGGAAGAGGGTTGTATAGGTCCTATTTCTTAGCGGTCAGTTTGGCAATAACACAGGCAGTGCAGGACCTGATATACTTGTTGACCTCCTGTCCAAGTTTCGGCTAGTAGAAATGTTTTTGTAGTATCGCCACTGTATTTTCAACGTCAAAGTGTCCTGCCACCCAACTGTAGTGGGATTCCCAGATCATCTTCACTTTCTCGCTTGATGGAATATAGATATGGCCCAAACGACACAATAACCCATCTTGAAGATGGAAATTATCGACAACTATTTTTTCACCCAACATTTGGTAGCTGGTGGTGAAGTCTAAGTCTGTCTCATAGATTTGGGGCCATCCAGAGGTCTCATGGCCGCAAGATTCTAGCATCATGGTGAGTGCTGCGACTGACAGTCTACTGAGGCAATCGATGATGTAGTTGGTACTTCCTATTTTATACTTGATGTTGAGGTGGAATTGTTGTAAGTATGTGGACCACTTTTGATGGAGGTCATTCTGTAATTTGCCTTGTGTTTGCATGAACTGTAGTAGCTTATGATCAATGTGGATGACTGTATCCTTCCCAAGAATGTAATGTCTCCACTGGTAGAAGGATTTCACAATGGAGTACATTTCTTTGTCGTAAGTAGGGTACTTACAGACAACATATGATAGTGTCTCACTATGATAGGAAACAGAGTGTCTGTGCCGAGTGAGAACGATGCCCACAACATAGTCTGAAGCATTTGTCTCTATCTCAAAGGGATGCTGCAGGTCTGGTAGTGAAATTACTAGGGCTGAGCATAATCAATGCTTCAAATCATTGAACGCTTGTCGTTGGGACCATCCCCATGCAATTGTTTCTTACCACCACCCCTGGTTATTTGGCTGAGGGCCCATGTAATATGGGAGTATCCCAACATGAACCTGCGGTAGAAATTAGCAAGGCCCAAGAAGCTTCGAAGCTCAGTGAGTGTGGTTGGGGATGTTTAGTCATGGATGACTTGGATATTGGATGGATCCACATGTACTCCATGTTGAGAAATGTTGTAGTCCAGGTAATGGACCCTGTCCATGCCGAAGGAGCATTTTTCCAATTTGGCATATAGCTTATGCTACTGCATGGTGTGCAGAACCTGCAGAATATGCAACAAGTGTTTTTCCCAAGACTTGCTGTAAATGAGAATGGTTTGTGGGATTCTCTTGGTGGATGAGAGGCTTGACATGTAGTCCATTGAGATGGATTCCCATGGCCTATTTTTGGGCTCTAAAGATGTCCTAAAATATAACCTCTATGCATCATCCGAAGGTAGGCGTTGGCACAAGCATTTTACTTGTTGCCTACATAGGTTCTTACATTTCATTTTCAATACCCATCCTCCAGAGATGCAACCCCTGTAAAGGGACAACAATTGTAACAAAAGGAACGACAGTTGCTCCATTCAAATGAATAGCATGACTCGCAAAAGGAACATCAACCGTAACAAGGGAACGACAGTCGTTAGATTGGGCCAAACTAATGTTGTATTAATTGAGTTGTAGTACTTGCCCAACTATCTAATTTGTCAATCTGAGGTTCGTAAACTTAAGAAGCACACACAAAGCATATGAAATATTGAGGCAAGACTAATCTAATCTAATGTTTAGCTACAACTGAAATTAAATCATTAATCTAATGCAGGAAATTGAAACACATGACTTGGAATTGAAACTAATATAGGAATGGAAAATTGCGTAAATAGAATTAATCTAGAAATGGAGAACTACATGAAGGAAAAGCAAATACAACATGT
This sequence comes from Picea abies, assembly GCA_900067695.1. Taxonomy (NCBI): domain Eukaryota; kingdom Viridiplantae; phylum Streptophyta; class Pinopsida; order Pinales; family Pinaceae; genus Picea; species Picea abies. Next base: position 33,020 of record CBVK0100681666.1, read on the forward strand.
GAAGAGTTGAATGGCACAACAACATATGAGATCTCTCACCAATGAAACAATCTTATATTACAATAATCAAATCAATCTTCAAAAAAGAATAATGAACACATGGAAACCAAAACTATGAATCAAAGCTAAGAATCCCTTTCTTTCAAATCCTAATGACTACTCTCTTTGTCATCCTAATTATTCAAATGTCTACTACTCTACTTGAATCCTCATGAAGAGAGAGCACTCTCTTTTATACATGAGATCCTTGAAGATAAGATAGCCATCTCATAATTACAGATCCACTATTCTCTCAACCATTTTCCATTATTACAAAATATGATCCCTTCAAATCCTCACACATAACTCTCATACATCTTGGATAAGATATTCCAACCAAATCTCCATGATCTTCTCCTTGGAATGGGCTTGAATTATCTCCTCAAATCTTGAAATGGTGGAGGAAGTATTCGAGAAGTCCTTTTGAATTAATCCTTCTCATATTCCTACACATTACAAAGCTCCCACATTTTTGAGATATATATGAAAACATGTTGATTTTCTAATATTTAATCACAAATTCCTTTTAAATACTAAAATGAATAAAGTGGAGAATAATAAGGTGAAACCCAAGTATATTTATGAAAATGATATCATGAAAGGTTAATGGGGCGATGAAATGTGAAGAATGATGAAGGGAAAGGTGGATGAAAATAAGACATTTCTGAACCCCAACATACCCCCAAACTTAACTTGTTGCATGTCCTCATGCAACCATGCATGGGTCTTCTCAAGAAATTTTGGCATCTGAATGTTGGATTTGAGTGATGATAATGAATGTTTCCAGGATGGGATTTACATGAGTAAAAATTGACATTTTCTTATGGTTGGTTCTTCTGTGACAACCATGAATATAAAGAATGTTGGTTCTTGTGTTAACAACATTCATTTCATTATTTGTTCTCTTGTTGTTATGATAATAATTTTCCCATATTCTTACTGGAAAATATATGCGATCAATGTGCATAAGGAAACATCATTGATTATAAGAAAGCCCTTTTTTTTATATATTTGTGAATCATGCCAATATGTATATCAGTTCTTATAAAGCAAAGCGCAACAGAGTATCATTGGAAAAGAAATGTTGAAAATAAATGTTCATAAATGGTAAATGAGACGAAAAATGGAATGATGGTAGTGGAAAAATGGAGTGATGATAGTGAATAAAGTCGAATAAAATCCCCTACCCCCAAAATTAACGGGTTTCATGTCCTCATGCAATGTGTCATAAGTCGTAGAAGTGAAAAGGAAAGGGAACTTGGTGAGGGAATTTTCCAAATTATTCATTGCTAGCAGTTGAGGAATTACATGATTAAAGTTTAGAAAATAACATACCTCCACTTACCCAAAATGTTGATGAACTTATGCAATAGGAATATGGTTGATGCGGCTGCTGGAGCATGGAAGATGTCACTACTGCAGGATCATATGAAAGGTGACCGTTGCTGTAGCTTCGACTGTCATGACTGCTGGATAAAAGAATGTGAAGTGGAGGAATATGAATTGTTGCTTGATGAATCATGGAAGAGATGAAGTATGAAAGTGGAACTATGCTACTCTCATATAGCTGAAAAATACTACTGCAACTACTGATGGAGTCATGAAAACGTGTATAGTGTTCACCTGCTACAACCCGATGGTACAATTCTAATCATGCGAATGGATGTGTCGATGTTGAGCATGAAGAGAAGTCATTGGATTACCGACCATTGATGAATGCCATTAACCAATGTGAGGAAACTCACCATTGATGTCAATGAGTGTTGAGGTACCCAAGTACATCTTGCGAAGTGCGAATGAATGAGATAATTTCAATCCACTTGCAAGATCTGACGATCAAGGGACATTGATGTATTCCCATGATTGTCAGCGAGAGAACTTTCCATTAAGGCATGTAAGCCTCCAGGTACTCAAAAGGAACTCTAGTCTATATCCCAGATAAGGTGTTGAGGTCTATGGGGAAAGACTTGTTGAAAGGTAGGCCTTAAGGAATCTCACATCAGTCAACATGAGTTCTGATAGAAAGATTGGTAGGACTGTAGGAAAGATCTTAGTAGAAGCAATGTTTATGGTAAGGCAATGTAGTCATGGAAAGGAAACTGGATAGTTTTATTGACAAGGCAAACTGAACTGAAAAAAATAAAGAGATGTATGCGAGTCAGAAAGATAAGCATGTGCGAAGTCATGAAGGATAATTCAATGGAAGATAGGCTTCAACACAGGGATGATAAATCTTCTTTGAAGGAAAAATGGGAAGAAAGAATTCATAATGCAAAATGGTTTTATGAATGGTCACTGTGTAACAACAAATGCCATGATGTGTAGAATGATAATCAGCTCCTTCAAGCAGTCAATAAGGCATGCTTTTCAAAATTTTTGTGATTTTTTGAAAATCACTTCAGCAGCAAGATGCGAGCAATCACGCACCTGAAAAAAACTTAGTACAAATCCTGCATGAAAACTTGTGAGATGTTCGAAGAAAAATATAACATGCAGAAAGAAGTATAAATGTGACAAAGTAAAATAAATAAGATGTGTTTTTATACCTATTGTCGTGACCATTGCACGCACATTTGTTTCATGTTGATTGCTTGCTAAAGTGACTCCGAGAAACCACTTAGCGTAAAATCACAAAAACATGCTTTGATATTGTTTTTAGGAAGAATTTATTGAAATGTGATTGAAATTCATTTGCTAATGTATATTATTTTTCATTTTTTGTGTTTTTATTAATTTTTTTTTGTTTGACCTAATTTTTATTTTTATGATTTTTTTATATTTTTATAATAATGCAAATAAAAATTAAATTATTTAAAACCAATTTTTATAATAAAACAAACAACAATTTTTTTTGTTTGTTATTATAATCCTTTTATAATAAAACAAATGAATAATAAAAAAACAAAAAGAAAAATAATTATTTTTTATTATAGAACAAAACAAAAGAATGGTCGTCTATACCCACATCAAGAGCCAAAGCAATCGAGATTCAGAGAGAAAAGATCACCCCTCTTCCCTGCAATTTTTGGAGCGATCGTACTTTCTGAGCTTAAGTTGCAGGGTAAATCTAAAACAACTGATGCAGCTATGCCATTCATCACTTGCAGTAGCTGAAAACAATAAAATATAAACAGTTGGCTAAAGGACATCAGGTCTGCTTTGCCACTTCAAATTGTAGCAATGGCAATATCCTTGTTGAATCCCCCACTACTCGTGAAGGCGCCCTTGAATATTTTCCTGAGCATATCGCACGGTCTTGTCTTTCTTGTCCTCATCTTCAGCTTCATCCTCCCCTTTGAGGCCTTCATGGGTGAATGGAGGCTTTGTTACTTCAAAAACTCATCAAGGATTGGATCGAAATTTAGTATTCTTTTAGGAATTTCCAGTCTCCGTTTTATGCCCGACAATACGTATACCAGGGCCATTGATATCCACAATGCGACAGTCCCTCTGATCGACAATAATCAAAGAACCTATGCTGAATACGTGAAGTTTATATATGCCAAAACATATCACATCCCAAGTGTGTGTGAGGTCACCGATGGATGAGGAGCAATTGATTGATTTGATTTGATTGGAAACATCTTTCAGAGGTGAGGCAGTCCACCTATTACGACTTTGGCAGTGGGCATGCCAGCTGAGAATGCCTTTGAATTCGAAGCTTCAAATGAAAAATCATTTAACCCTCTATTCCAAAAATACATAAGCCTCTCAGGAACCACACTCGACTAAGAATACAAAGTGACCATTTTGAATTTTTTCAAGTGGTGTCTGCCGACTGCTAAGTTCTCATACTGTAGACTGAACCCATGAATTCGTCGTTTGTTATTTCGCCTACACACACGTGGTATATATGGATTTTTTCAAATCTCCGAATATCTAAATGGGTAAAGGAAACATCGCCACACTCTATTGAGGAAATCTTTCCATCTACAAGTATACTATCATAGGTTTACCAGGGTCTGTTAACAAATTTAACCATTAGCAACACAAACAACAGGTTCCCGACTTTGAAGGAGCAGGCACATGACCTCTCTTCCTGATTTGTTTGAGCACGCCACACTTTTCCCTACTCATATAGGAAACTTTGTGGATCCTATATATGGCACAGAGCCAACACATAACTTTCATAGCATTCTCCAGGTCCATGCATTGATACCCATTTTCTTCATGAATCTTATCACCGTCATCGTATAACATTACTTACTAAAACAGTTTCTGCACTCGAGCGATTAAGCTGGCGGCTGTGAGATTTACATAGATCACCAAATATTTTATGATCATAATGATTATTTTCTCAAGGACTCAAGTGGGTAAGGAATAGTTGCGCAGTTGTAATGATTAAATAACTATTTCAGTAACTATTTATTTAGATTTTAGTAAATAGTTATCATTTAATAAGTGATCAATCATTTATTTAATGCTGGGTAGTTAGGTTCGTAAGATATGGTTTCCAAATCAAAAAGAAATGATATGATTTGGGAATCGATCTGTATTCAACGAACTGACCAATATTTTAGGTTGTTTTCCTTGTGCATGGAGTTGCAACAAACTTACCCAAATAACCTATTTGCAGTCCCTCGAAAGAAAAAAAATGTTGACTTGTTTTTCTTGTTGCATTTCTTTCTCCACAACTTATTTTTTTGACGGTTTGTCATGATGAACCTCAAATATTCAGATCTGGGCAATCTTTATATTTTACTGTTTTTGTAGGGGTTAGCATGGAAGGATGAAGGTGCAAGATGAAAGCTAGCGATGGGAGCAATGTTTGCAAGTCTATCAAATGCAGGTTTAGCGTGGAACTTCAATATAAATGGCATGGCATTTATTTTATGTTGGTTTGCACTTGTAGGTTTCATTCCAGGTTACTGGATGAAGGTGAAAAGATGACATTTCTTCCACTCAAACCAGGATGAGACAAAAACTACTAGATTTAAAAATGAGAAGAGTGCATTCATGACATTGTTTCAACTGTTGTTTCAACTTGGAGTTTCTGCGCAGATTTTATCTTGTATGAATTGCAGACCTTATTCATTTATATTATTATTATTATTTTAATGTCCTTACTATTTTATTGTTTGCTTTGCAGACAGAAGCTTGCACAACATTTTATTTATTTTTTCTATTATGTTTTCAAACTAAAAAATAAAAATTTATTTTGCAAGCTTATTAAAAATTTATGAGCAAATGGAATTTGAAAAATAGAATAGGCAAAATTTTTCTTTTCGTCAATTAATTGATATTCCTGAAATCAATCAGTCATACTAGTTTTTGATCCTTGTGATCACACGAAGCATGGAGGAGAGCATACTTATTCTAAAAAAAAAAAAACTTGAAAATAAAATCCTACCTACACTATGCTAATTAAAAATGAGAGATTAGTTACATGTAGTCAAATAACCAATGTAGCCATGCAAACAATAGTAATAAAAATATGTTATCTTTCAATTTTGCAAATGACAGTCGGGAATATGTATGAACATGCGAAATTAGCGGTTGAAACTGTAAATTAAGAAAATAAAAAGAAAAACTAAATGAATCTAACCTAATACTCGCTTGAAACCATCATTCGATTAGGCTTTCGTAGGTGCTTTGTTCCTTGCTTAGATCATGCTGTAAATCCTCTTCATCTTCCTCGATCTCCTTTTCAATAAATTGTCTGTCATCAGATGCATACTAGTCTTTAGATGTTGGATCTTCATTATTTTCTGGAGGAGTATTTGAATCTTTGATCCTTGTCAAGATCTCCTCTTCCAAGGAAGAGGAAATCTCGATATCTGCCAGGATCTGAGTGAGTAGTTCCAAGATGAAATGCATTGTTAAACCATGTTTTAAAAAATGGATTCTTACCACATCCAAATCAAAATGAAAAACTTAAAAAAAACTCTTGCTAAAACTTAAAAAAAATTACTCTTCATAGTTGCGGAAATTAAACGCTCTTAATAGTTGGTAGGGACAGTGAGATCGGAAGAGC
>CBVK0100681668.1:0-37483 GCA_900067695.1 Picea abies
TCATTCTCATTTTATTACATGACTCCTTGATCACATGTATAGGTTTTCATTGAACACACTATTGTTGTTTTCACTTTGGTTGGTTTGTGATCCATTGCAGGATCAATAGCACAAGAGCACCGGAGTGAAGCAAGGAAAACAAAGACATAAAGAAGAGATATTCAAAGGTATGTCACTCATATCTTCTTTGATAGTAAATTCAATGACGAAACTTAGGGAAATCACCTTGTCATGTCTCGTTTTGTTCTAGATCTAGGTGGATCTAGGGAGATCAGTCTATGTCTGCATTCACCGATTTATCCTATAACAAAATTGCCAAATCCACTAGGGATATGACCTATTTGTGGTTTTTTTCTATCCATTTTCCTTTAGCCTACCTCTTTTCATTTCCATCCAGTCTTTGAGTTGGTGGGGGATCCATCCAGACTCACTGGATCTTAAAGTTCTTTTGGAATCTTTTCCCTCTCTCCAATTTTTCTGTGTTTACAGGAATTTACACACTATATCTCATATATATCTTGCGGAAACCCTAGATACCCACACACTAACTTCTTACACCAGTGTGTAATTTCCACAACCTACCCCATAGATAGCCTATGGAAACCTTTAATTCCCGCATTGTACCCTAATGTTGGGTTGCGACATTGCCTGTAAAAAAATATTTGGATTGGGTCTTTTTTTCTTCTGCTACCCAGTTTTGCTTTGATCATCTGGGAGGAACTTTTGGAGCCTGTATTTTATTGTTTTCTAAGTTTAAGGACTTTTCATTGGTTGGTTTTCATGGATTGAAAACCCTTCTTTTTCATTTTATAAGTTTTTGCTTCTTGATTTTTATCAACAAGGATATAATCTCCGATTTTGAGATATGAGTGTTTGATTGACGAAAGTCTTTGCTCTGATTTAAGGTTTTGGATTGTTTATATTTTCTTGATTTCTTGTTGATTGGAAAGTCATTTTCTTTTGCATTTAGTGAAACATTTTATTTCCATCCTTATTTGTATCTTCATTGAAATTTTGATTTGGGTGTTTGTTGAGTGTATCAATTTTCTTTGGTTACTTTTCCTTTCTTCATTATATCCCTGAATTGGTTTTGGAAAGGAAGAATTAAAGTCATCTATTCTTTGTAGTAATTATTCATAAGAAAATTTTGCACATTCAAATTTTTTTACAAGAGAACAAATTGGAAAATTTCATTTGTTATGATTGTTTGAAATTGTGTTCATTCAAGAGAAAGGAATTATATTTCCTAGCTTTTGTGTTTTTTGAATAAATACTTTCTCCCTATTGTACTTAGAGTTCATCAAACTGAAACATTGCATCATTCATATCTTTTTGCATATTATTGGGTGAAGGTATCATACAACATCAGTTTCATCTCCATCTCCCTCTTGCGTAAACAACAGCCTCTAAACCACTGTGTAATTATAAAATTTAATTAGTAAATTTTATTTTCTAGGGATCTTTCCACCAACATTATCTAGGCTAGTGCTTTGGAATAGGTTGTGAGGCATACTCTCCAAAGAATAAAAAAAATTGTAGCATCTTTTGATAGGGAGTGTTCAAATCCATTGACAACATTTTGTCCTGGGAAGCCCTTCTCACACAAGGGTCAAACTTGAGGTCCCATTAAGGCTAGCAGAGTTACTCACCCTTCTTTGTTGGTCTTAGTGTAGAGATTGTGTGTAATACGGGGGTCACTTGAAGGTATACCCATAGTTATGAGTGGAAGCCTTTCGATTTGATTTTGGGCTAGATACCCTGCCCTTGTGCATGGATCGGACTGTCAACTATTTCCCCAAGAATCACTATTGTTCTTGGTAACCTTAGTAGCCTATATATTTAGGTTCTTACAAGAGGTGATTGTGGAGGGGAAAGTCTTCATGATACCTAGAATCAACGTTGGCCAAAATCACTCGCGCTCCTTCGAGGGTATACCCATTATTATGTGTGGGAGCTTGCACCAAGGTGTAAGTCCGTTAAGCAGGTCGTCAACATAACTTTTCCACCCACTCTATCCTAGCCCCTTCTTGTATTGAATTCACGATGTTGGATTTAATCATCGACTAATGACTTAGAAATGAGAAGGTTTGTTTTCCTAGTTTGATTTCTAGATTTTATTAGCGAGTGCTATTTGTTTACGTAGTTGGCCATAGATTTTTTCGATAAAATATTTGGTTCGTCCAACATGGACCCTCCATGCCATTCACACAAGATGCAAGGGCTATCCCCAAAATATACAAAGGGTTATCAACCTTTGCCTAATAATCCACCAGAGGGATCTTCTCAACAGTGTGAGGTCTAGGAAACCATAGCCTCATAAGAAGAAGGTTCTACCTCTTTAGAAATTTTTTGAATTATTTATGATTCTCTAGAGTCTTTCTGCATACCTATTGGATACGAGAGACGTATTCTCTGATTGAATTCATTAGGACAACTTGTTGTTGACACTTATGGAATACCGATCGGACCCCATATAGGCCCTAGAGATGAGAATCCCCTTTGGACTACTGACATATTTAGAATCCTACCTCACATGGTGTAGGACCTTTACAGCTCAGGAGCAGGTGTTGATATACCTATCGTCTCCCAACTTCCTGAAATGTCTGTTACCTACATGATACCTTTAGATCATTTTACTGGTACAACTTGTAACACCACCATGGTTCCAAACACACAGTCAGTTGGTCCTAGCTCAACATTTTCTCTCTAGATGACCCATGCTACTATGGTCCCACATGCTACGACTATTCCCACCAAAAATGTGGTGGTTAACCAAGCTCTCATTGGTACACCACTTTCATCTAGACCTATCCCATCACTTCCTCCTGGGTACTAATCTTTGAATCCTTCCACTGCCGTCCCTACCCAGGCTCCATATGGATTTTCTTGACTTTTTGTTCCACTTGGGTACAATGTTGCTACCGGTTTTGTTCCTACACCTTCCAAGGTCCTCTCCGAAGGGTCTTATCCACATTTTTCTGGGGGATCTAGCCCTAGTGGATCCAATCCAATTGGGATCACCCATCACTCATTCACTTTTGGTTACCAGATTCTTGTTGGAGGGAAATATCATGTTGGGGGCTATCCTCCACTTGGAGGAAAACCTCAGGTTGGACTCTATAACCCATTGTATGGAAAGAACACATCTAGATCACTAGACCACCTTTGGAATCTCCTTGCCTAAGGAAATCCACAATCATCTGGGGAGCAACAACCTTAAGTCAACTCTTTTTTTCCCCCTCACTCAGGCCAGTCATATCCAGGTTCTTTGAATCCCACTTGGGGTCCACACGTTCACTCTAGTGTCCCTTTTCAAGGGAACATTTCCAACCAACCCAACCCCATGGGCTACATGCCTCCACATCCACATCTAAATATGTCAAGAACTTCGACTTACATGCAGACTACTTACAGTCCTACTGGTATACCGACGGTACTTCCTCCCCAAAGTCACTAGTACCCTCAAGTGAATCGACAGTTTCCCTTTTTAGCCCCTTTGGATTTACCCGACTTGTCTAGAATCTTGAATGATCCTATCTTGCATTCTCCCCATTGGCCCATTATACCATCCAAGCTACCATATGACATTTCCAAATTTGATGGTAAACCAGAAGAAGACCCAAACAACCATGTTATGACTTTTCACCTTTGGTGCTCGTCCAACTCTTTGATGGATGACTCCATTCAGTTACGACTCTTCCAAGGAACTCTCACGGGTTCGACCGCAAAGTGGTGCATAGAATTACCGCGAGGCTTATTTAATGACTTCAACACCCTCACCATGGATTTTCTCACATGTTACCAATTTCCCATCCACTACAAGAAAGGAACCGAGATTTTGAGTTCCTTTAAGCAATATTCGGCCACTCATATTTCTGATCACATCCATGAGTGGAGACGAAGATGACGTTGATCAAAATCAACCTTCCTGATATATTATTGGTTGAATGGTTCACCAAATCATTCGTCAAAAAAATCTCATGTGATATTTCCATGGGTGGAGTTGTCACTGAAGAGCAGGTGGTCAGTCATGCTTAGTACCTAGATCTCATTTATTCAAAAACAAGCACTCTTTACGACTTACTCCTTGATGTTCCTCTCCCTTCTACCACCACTACCTCAACAACCCCAGCAGCTTATCATGTTATTGATGGAGTGATTGGCACTTTCCATGCTGACGCTAAGTCCACGTCACCCACTCACACCAATCCCAATTCTCCTACTTCTAATGTTCAAAGTGCTCTAACTTCTACTCCTTCCACCGGCAAAACCTCTGAGGTTAACTTCGTTCAATCCACCCCTGGCGGTAAAAATAAATTTAAAAAAGTAAAGGGTAAGAATAAGGAGGATAGAAATAATAACCCACAATTCGATAAACCCAAGACACAGTCTTTTGATGATAAGGATAAGAATAAACCTCAATATCCTTACCTTGTCTGTGGTGATGATCACTACACAAAAGATTGTCCAAGACGCGTTGAGGTCACTAAGTTCCTTCAAGGGACCAAAAAGCCTCCCACACCTGCCATTTTGTCACAAAATTTCCCTTCTCAACAGTAGGCCCAATTGGTCATTCATGACCAACCCTCTCCTTCCACCACTTCATATTTCCTTATGTTTACTGGTAATTCTACCAAGAACGACGTTTCCATCACCACTCGAGCCAAATATTATTCTCGTTCAAAGGAGAAAATTGATAATTTACCACCTTCATTGGTTCAACCACCTCCTTCAACTTAAGATCTCAATGGTCCTCTTCATCTCAAATGACCAGGGCCCTATACAGTTCTCTACCCCCCTCCAAAGGGCATTGTTCAAAATTTTTCCTTCAATCCTCATGCACGTGCTGCTCAAAACTACAGTATTGTAGAAGATATTGCACAAGCAGCCTCTGCGATGTTAGCTCTCGAAGTCCTTCAAAGTTGTCCCACTCAATGGAAGCAACTATTAAAGTCCATCGGTGGAATTGATCCCACAGATACGAATTTGATAATCTTTGACTTGGAAGATCACATTCGAAGGATACCTCCTCAATTAGCGTTTCAGATTCAAGTTGTTGTCTAGAAAAAGAATATCTGTAGAACCATTATTTACGAGGATGCCTCAATGTGTGTTATGTCCATTGCTTGTTGGAAGTCCATTGTCTCTCCTCCCCTCACTGAATCACACAATACACTTAAGGCTTTCAATGGTTCTGATTTCAAACACTACGGTGTTCTTCCCTCGTTGTCTATTATGTTGGAAGGAAAATTGGTCAATGTCGAGGTCGAGGTCTTTGATGTTCCTCTTGATTATAACCTCTTACTTAGTCATAGTTGGATTGATTCCATGCATGCATTTGTGTCCACACTTTTCCCCTCGTTACATTTCCCACGCCAAGGAAAAGTAGTTATTGTTGACCAACTGGCCTTTTTTAACTCTGATTCACGTACTAGCAATGTCCCATTTATATCGAAGACACCTCCTGGGTATAAGAACGTCAGTGTGGATCTCCTGAAAGATTCCACTTTAATGTGTACCTTCCCAACACCAGCACCCAATTTCCACCTCCTTTTTTTGCCTCAATCAACATGATTTCCACCTATGTCCGTGAAACCCTCGTGTCTCATGACCCGTGGATAGTACCTGATCTTGGTGATTATATTTTCTATGGCAAACAAATTCCCTTAAGTCTGGTTGAATCCTCTTATCAAGCCATTCAATCGGCAACCCCTTCTACTCCCTCTCTTGTTGATTCATCTCCTGATCCATTTCAGGACATCTTTCCTATGGATGAGATGATCATGTGAAGTTATGTCCATGGAAGACACCCCATGGGATGATGGACATCATCATTCCATTCTCTTCCTAGAGCAGCACACCATCGAGAGTTACCAACGGATTTTGACTCCGTCAACCATTGTTGTCATTTCCTCTATTCCCAAGTCAACACACGATGTGCTTTATGAAGGGAACCTGAGTAACATTTCACCCACCGTTCCTCTTGACATATCCATTAAACCTAGATTTGTCGAAAATGTTCACATCAAAGACGCATGTTCCAATGATGAAGTCATCACTTATCAGGCTATCTTTCAATAATTTTGTGACATTTTCACTTGGAGCTATGAAGAGATGCCAGGTATTGATCCTGATATCGTTTTGCATGAAACTAAGACCTACCCAGATGCTAAACCCATTCTGCAGAGACTTCGCCTAGTCCACCCTCGTAAAGTCATTACTATCAAGCTATAAGTTGAAAAACTTCTTAGGGCTGGCTTTATCTATCATGTGGCTTTAACCGATTGGGTATCCAATCTAGTTCCAGTCAACAAAAAACAAGGCATGATCCGTGTATGTGTCGATTATAGAGATATTAATAAATCTTGTCCTAAGGACAATTACCCAACCCCCTTCGTCAACCAGATCATCAACGATTGCACCAAGAGTGAAATATTCTCTTTAATGGATGTTTTCTTTGGCTGTAATCAAATTAATGTTTTTCCCACGGATCAACACAAAACTGTTTTCATTTGTCCTTGGGTTATATTTTCCTACCAGAAACTGCCTTTCGGTTTAAAGAAAGTTGGTGCAAATTTTCAACACGCCATGTCTTATGTTTTTCACGATATCAAGCACATCGTACAATTGTATCTCAATGATCTACCAACGCATTCCATACATCGCCAAGATCACCCAACCCATCACTGAGCCATTTTCATTCGTTGTCGTTACTATCGTATATGTTTAAACCCACACAAATGTGTTTTTTGTGTGGAGTCTAGCTGACTTCTAGGTTTTATTGTGTCACTTCATGGAATTAGGGTGGACCCTTTGAAGGTTGAGGCTATCCTTAATCTACCTCCTCCTTCCACATTACACCAGCTTCAAATTTTGCAAGGGAAGGCAAAATTTTTGCGTCAATTCATCCCCAATTACGTCGAGTTAACGTTAGGATTTACTTGACTATTAAAGAAGGGTTACGAGTTCATATGGGACAAGACTTCCAACAAAGCCTTTGAAGCTTTGAAACTTTCCCTAACTCGTACACCACTACTTTTCCCACCCGATTATAGTCAAGACTATTTCCTCTACTTCATCGTTCCAGACTCTACCATTGCCATGGTTTTAGTACAAGAAGATGATTTGCATGATGAACATGTAATTTATTATTTGAGTCAAAATTTCATGACTACCGAATCCAAATACCTACATGTGGGAAAAATGGCCTTGGTAGCTATTCAAGTTGTTCAACTTTTCTGTCACTATATCCTATTACGCAGGACCACTGTTATTTCTGATTGCAACCCTATGCAGCATATCCTTACGTGCCAATTTCTAGGGGGCAAGTACTCCAAATTTGTAGTGATTCTCCAGGAGTTAGACTTAGAGTTTGAATGCGCTAAGTCTAAGAAATCATTGGTTTTCTCTGAACTGATATGTGACCTTCCCTCCACTGAGATAGAAAACGTGGCAGAGGATTACTTGCCTGATGAATCCCTTTTTTTGATCAATTATGATGACGCTTGGTAAGGAGATATTATCATCTATCTCCAGACTCAAACATTCCAGCCCGACCTTTCTAGCATAGACTGTCGTCGTATATGGTATCAAGCCTGTCAATACATAATTCTCGGTGACACTCTTTATCATCGTGTTGTTGACTCTATTTTCTGGCATTGTCTCACCTATGATGAGGCTGAGAAAGATTTGAATGACTGCCACTCTAGATCATGTGGTGGTCATATGTCTGGGTATGCCACTACCCAAAAGATCTTACGAGCAAGGTACTTCTGGCCTTCTTTGTTTAAAGACTATATTATTGTTGTCTAGAAGTGTCATGCTTGTCAAACATATAATAACAAGATAAGATCTCATCCTACTCCTTTACACCCTGTAGTTTTCATTGGTCATTTCGCAAAATGGGGTATTGACTTCATGACATGTAACCCTCACTCGACCAGGGGGCATGTATACATCATCGTGGTCGTGGATTATTTCACTAAATGGATTGAGGTGATGCCTACATTCGATAATACCAGAAAAACTTCATCCATGTTCATATTCAATCATATCATCACTCGATTTAGAATCCCACAAGATATTGTCACTAATCATGGTAGCCATTTTCAAAATTTGATGATGTCCAAGCTTACTGAAAACTTGGGTCTTCGACATGAAAACTCAACCCCCTATTACCCATAGGACAATGGCCAGGTTGAAGCGATAAATAAAGTTTTTATCACTATGCTTCGATGGATAATAGGAATTCATAAGACAAGTTGGCACACAATGTTTTTTTCATCATTATGGGCCTATCATACATCCGTGAAGTCTTCCACAGGATTTACGCCTTTAAAATTAGTGTATGGTATCAAAGTTGTCATGTCGATTAAATGTGAGATGCCATCTTTGAAGATAGTTGTTGAAATTCTTCCAAACACTTCTTCTAAAGAGGAACACCTATTGTACATGATGCAATTAGATGAAACTCATCGTGATGTCAACCTAGTTATTGAAGCTCAGAAAAAGCGTGTCAAAGCCCAATATGACAAACATGTCAAGCCATGTGTTTTCTCTGAATGTGATCTAGTTCTCCTATACGAACAAGATCATGATTTACTGGGGGCTGAAAAATTCGAGGCTATGTGGCAAGGCCCTTATATTGTCAAACAAGTTTTGGAGAAAGGAGCTTATGAGTTAGTGGATTATGATGGCATTCCTTTGAGTGAACCCTGAAATGGGATTTACTTGAAGAAGTACTATTCTCAGGTTATATTTGCATGAGTGCTCATATTTTACTGTATCATACTCTTGTGTTCTACTTTTGTGTGCTTTTTCGTTATTCAGTTTTGACCCCCAACTGCTTACCTTGCATTGTGCTTGGTTTCCAGATGTCAGTGTCTTCGCTACCCTACATTGGCTTCATCGATGGCACTAGTCAGATTACTCAAAATTTAGCATCTGTTGCTTGGGAAATCTACACACCTAAGAATGAATTAATCAGTCTACATGGTGTATTCCTCGGTCGTGCAACTAACAATATCATGGAATATAGTGCAGTCATTGAATTATTGACAGACTCTATTTCACTTGGAATCCATCACCTTGTCATATGAATCGATTCGCAGCTAATAGTACTACAGTTAAGTAATGTCTATGCTATCTGGAGTCCTACTTTGTTGAGGTTATATTTAAGAATTCACCTCTTGGAACGTCATTTTGATTATATTGAATATCAACACATTCCTAGATGTCTAAATACATTAACAGATGAATTAGCTAATTATATGTTAGACAGACATTTGAGACATTTATAAATCCAATCACATGTTGTACATAAAGCAAGTAATTCGGTAGAAGCCTCATGTATATATAACTATAAAACAAATTTACAAAAAGTGTTTGTCCGAAGACCAAAAATATCAAAATTTGAAGCACATGGCTTCATATACAAAATAGCATCAAGGATGATGCTCATGATAACACACAACTATCTGTGCCACCCTACAGAGTAGTCAACTAATAGAATCGGATATGCCTGCATTGATATCGTCTTGAGATCTCATCGATGAAGATATCTGGGACATCCACTGTCAAACCCTCCAGGTTCTTCTCGATCGCCTCGTAGTCACCAGAATCCCATCATGTTGCCTCAGTTGTTTCCCCTCATCTCTAAATGGGGGATGTACCTGGAGGTCGGTGCAGTCCTAAATATGCATTATCAAATGGTTTTTGATTAGTCCTCGAATGAAAAACATAAAAAACATTTTATATTTCAAAATTTACAAAAACATTATAAATACAAAAATGTGCTTCCTACCTAAGTTCCCCCATTAAGAACACTCGGGTAGAACCAAGTTTGGGTCACCTCTGAAATCCAAACCAGCATAGGCATAATGTCTACCATCAGTATCTGAGGCCTCAACCAATCAAGGAATACATCATTGTATTTGAAAATAGGGCATGCCACGTGCCGAGCCATGAGGTCGCACCATGTTTTCATCCTTGGATCTTGTGGGGCCAGCAGGCCCCACTCTACCTATAAATGCAAGTGAGGAACCCTCTCAAGGAAGAAGGACACTAAAATAGATTTGTACCCGAATTGCTTCGGGTCACCTCTTGTTGGTGCGAGTTTGATCAAACAAAGGTCCTTCTCAGGTTACCAACAAAAGGTACCATGTAGTCTAGAGTGTTGGCATTTTCATCTCCTCCGAAGAGAAGAAGTCTCACCCGAAGTGCTGCTGAGACCGATATATAAGGACGGGTAGGGAAATGACTTGAGAGGATCCATAGAGCCTTCAGGACTCATTCCTAATCTTGTGGAAGAGCCATGAATAGGTCTAAAACACACATGTGCAAGAATTGAACCTACTTACGTCGCTAGCAAGCATTTAAATGTAGAACCATCAACCAGAACTCATAAGCAATAAGGAGATACTGTAATTCATAAGTAAACACACAGAGACACGTCATATTTGAAAATTGAGGTCCTTATTCATATTATCTTTGGAATCTTTCTCTGATTATAGACTCAGAATTACATGGCAATGCATTGTACAGACTCTTGGCTCTAGACTCAAGTCGTAGAACTCTAATTCTCAAACTGATAGATCCAATTCATTATAGAATCAGGACTTGACTTTGCTCGACTTACAATCGTCATCAACAACTAATCCAACTGGTTAACAACAACAAGAATGACTAAATCAATCGACTCAACCACAACCCAGCTAACCCTTTTACAATAATCTTGGCCAACCCTTTTACAATTATGTTTATCCCTATATATAAGTTGGGTTGTGTCTTCCTTCTTAGCTTGCATGCTTTCTTGTTTTGTTTCAACCGTGTTTTGCTTAGCTAGCATTGCATTGAATTTAGAAAAAAAAATTTGTTTCTCTTTCTCCAGGACTCTGATGAAGCTTGCACAACTCGTGCTCAGTCAAAACTTGTGCAATTACTTATCCAAAAACGAAGAGCCCAATAGGCTCCGACCATAATTCTTTACTCGCCCTCAAGTCAAGTGCTTGGTTCCTTCACATCCTCTAGGAGCATCTGTTGTTTTCCCTTGTCCATATTTTCTTCCTCCTTGGGCTCTTATGTCTATGCTTTCTCTTCTTTACCTCTTCAAACAAAGGGCCCAACTCTGGTACTAACTCTAAGGCTCATTGTTTCACTCCTTGAAATCTTCCAACTTTGTCCTGCCAGTTTTGGGCAAGGAGTGATGCCTCTAAAAGAAACTCTTCGGTCATCTCTTTTCTATATTCCCTTGGCATGGCATCGACCAACAAGTTCCACTCGAAATCCGTTGTTGCATCAACTTGATGCATTTTCATGTAGGTTGTCTGAATTATAGGTTGAACGTCACGCAACTCCTTCTTCGCTACGGACTATGCCTCAAAGAGTGTATTAAGTCCGTTGTCGTCCTATTGGATTTGGTCGAACTTATGTTGTTTCTCTATGGGGTCCATTGTGGCCACAACTTCTTCATTTAGCACCTGGATCTTTGTGCGCACCTCCTCCAAGACTTGGTTTCGTCGATCGATGATGCCCATCCAGTCGCTGAATTCTCTAAAGATTTTGGTGCATTCCATTGTGTGCTTGTGCAATGCTTCTTGGGTGTTGTTACCTTGCAATATTATCTTTTGCATCTGCTCCTACAGCTTCTAGGGTTGTTGCTCTGCCTCTTGATAGGCTTATTGTAACTTTGCTTCGAGCTTCCCAGCACGAGTAGTGATTTGTTTCCATGATTCTTGTAGTAGCTCGATCTATTGCTCTGGCTTGCTGACCTCGTTAGCTTCAGGTAGGTCAGGCGCAACCTTCCGAAACTTTGTCCAGGATTCAACGATTATTTCCTACACTTTTTCTAGTTTGTGCTGGACTTGGATTTTGTCATGCTCTTGTTGTATCCTACACGTTTTCATGACGAACTCTTCCTTCCTTGCAATCTCGGCATATCTCTCAACCTCCTGGAGCATTTTCTCTAATTGGTATGTTGATGCTCAGATTAGTCCAAATAATTGTGTAACTGTCCACTGTACCAGTTCAGTAGATGAAGGAGTTGCGTCGCTAGGTGCTCATGCCTGTAGTGGGAGTCCAGTGGCTGTGGAATGGTCCAAGTGGGTTTCTACCTTCTCCTCTGTTAATGGTGCTGGTGCGATTCTCAACCTTAGAATTGTGGGAAAAAGAGTCAGAACCTTTGTTCTAGCTATGTAGAGTTGCATCAATTCAGTGAATTTTTTAGGGTTTTGGAGGACCTGCTCCATTTGTGCTCGTGCGGATGTCGTATCCTACCCAATTGTTGATTCTGGTTTGTTCTAAGAATCTGGTATCTCTGCCTCTTTCATTGCTTCTACTTCATGCACCTTGATTTCTTGGGCACCCTCACCCTTGGCTGGTGAGGTGATTTACTGGTTTCTTCCAGCTTCCATCTCCTCTCTAGTTTGGGTGTCGTTTTCTTGCGATGAAGACTCAGGCTATTGTTCCTAGTTGTCTAGATTTGGATCATTTAGCTTCATTCTCAGCTCTGATGCTTTGGGGTATGGAATAGAAACTTTTGATTTTGGTTTGGATGACTCTTGGGTTATTCCTGGGAGTCCTCGCTCCACTATTTCTGGTTGATCGAGCTACATTGGCTTTGGGGTTGTGGTCTAGGGTGGAATGGTGGTGGTAGGGTTTGGTGATTGGGGTGGTGGAGGTGATGGGGGCTGCTCAGTGACAAATGTGGATGGAAGTGTTTTGGGCTCCAGGTCATCCTGAATATCAATGATATTGGTGGCTTTGGTTATTGTGTAGGTACGAGTGGTGGCCGATGCAAGGGGTTGGGAGTTCAGAGGTTTGTTCAGCGAGACCCCAGTTCTGGGCCTCTTCACCAATGGTTCGGTACCGACCACAACACCCAAGATATGGTCAACATCCACACCTGACAACATGGAATCATCTAGCATCTGACAGAGAGCTGGTATTTTCCTTCACTCTAACTGATGTATCTATTTTTCCTCCTCAGAGTCTAAGTGTTCTGAAGTATCTAGCTTCTTCGGCTCTGGGCCTAAGCTCGATCCTTCTCCTACTTCATTTTATTTTTTCTTCAACAGCTCCACAGGAAATGTGTAATACATCCCCGACTTGCACGGAGTGTGTTTGACTCCTGGCCATGACATGACTTCCCTATCAAAGGCCTCCTCATATAGATAGAACAGTAGCATCCTTGTGTGGAAATGGTCCCTACTGACATGTCTTGTCCAGAAAAATGTATGGTTTCGGTTCATGATGAAGGCGATATTTCTCGTATTTCAGTTTAGAATATCTTGTGGGATGTGAAAGTTCTACATTGTGTCTATCAAGTTGTTGTACCACTTAGAAAATGTTGTGGTGTTGAAGGTTGTATTCTCTGACTCTGGTCTGGACTACCATGGATTGAACATTTTTTCCAAGTGGCCCTTATCTGGTATTTCCAATTGTCTTCCCATAGGTGGCTTCCATTTGAACATTGCAAATGCCACAAGTAGGTATCCATAGGTTAAGGTGTTTTCCTTCACTCTAACTAATGTATCTATTTTTCCTCCTCAGAGTCTGAGTGTACCGAAGTATCTGGCTTCTTTGGCTCTGGGCCTATGCTCGGTCCTTCTCCTACTTCATTTTATTTTTTCTTCAGCAGCTCCATAGGAAATGTGTAATGCATCCCCAAATTGCGTGGAGTGCATTTGACTCATGGCCATGACATGACTTCCCTGTCAAAGGCCTCCTCGTCTAGATAGAACGGTAGCATCCTTGTGTGGAAATGTTCCCTACTGGCATGTCTTGTCTAGACAAATGTATGGTGTCAGTTCATGATGAAGGCGATATTTCTCGTATTTCAGTTTATAATCTCTTGTGGGATGTGCAAATTCTGTGTTGTGTCTATCAAGTCGTTGTACCACTTAGCAAATGTTGTAGCATTTTCAATTTGTATTCTCCAACTCTAGTCTGGACTACCATGGCTTGAACATTTTTTCCATGTGGCCCTTATCTAGTATTTCCATTTGTCTTCCCATAGGTGGCTTCCATTTGAACATTGAAAATGCCACAAGTAGGTATCAATAGGTTAAGTTCCCTCCCTTCTCCTGTGCCTCCTCGCATGCCACTAGTAGTTCCTCTAGTAGGTAACTACACCAATTGAACACTGCTCCATTGGTGCAAAATTCAGCGACTGGTAATGCATCTAGAGTGCATTCTCCCTTGTAGTATGATCTCATAACCTTGCTAGCTATGATGTAACAATCAGTTTGGACTATCTTAGATAGTATTGGTTCAATTATTGTTGTGCATCCTCCCCTCTTTGTGTTGAATTTCTCATGCAAGCTGATCTCGCCTTTATTTTTCTTGTGCTTAATGGGACCCTGGAATCCTTTCGACACATCCTCTCCTTGGGAGGATAGTCCAGTAAGTTGTTGGATGTATTTTGCATGGATTGGATACCACTTGTCTAACCATAGACTTATGTCATGCACCCTACTTATCAGAAACTTCGTGCACCACACAATCTCACACGTGGTACCAAAGAATGGTAGGTCTCTCAGGTTCATGATGGTCAAACTGAATAAGTTGATGAAGTCTTATTTTGGCACAAATTGCATACCTTTGATTCCATTCGAGGCCATCTCCCCAAAGACATTTGTGTGCATCTTTGGGAACAAGACAGAATCTGTGAGGTCAAGGTTAAGGAGCTTAACATGCTCCACTTTCCCCTTTATATTTCCCACAAACTCGACCCAAGGTTCATAGGGTTCATCTGGTACCACTTCTTTCACCATGGCACTTCAGCTAGTTGTGGCTCTCAGCATTCAAGCTTCTGCGGCCAACTAAGGATGAAAATTTTCACAATGGTACTGATTGGTTCGCTCTACTAAATTCGTAAATGGATATGCTTCTTTTGGAAATGATGCATTCTTAGGTGATTTCTTAGGGCCTTATACTTGGCTTGACACATAAGTTTAGCAATAATTGTTGTTCATCATGACTGTATGGATGCAACAAGATCTGATTTGTCCAATGGGACAGTTTAACAGGGTAAATCCTATTGGGTGATTCTAGCATTTACTTATTTTCATGAGTGGAATAGGGACGTGGCTAATTTCAGACCTTTCTATTTGATAGTTGGGTATCTGGGCATGAACTTCAATGGAATATTTTAATAACATGGCTTTATGTCTTACTGGACTTCAGACATGGTACCGCAATGGCAATAAAGGTTGTGACTAAACTAGGCTTGTGTGGCATATGGATTTAGATCATATTCAGATTCATCCTTTCTCTGACCAGAGAGGTTTCCACGGTCATCTTAATGACTATCATTAATGGATTCTCTTAATCTTTGGATCATGCACTGTTGAGTCATTAGTTTTGTATCAAACAACACTTAATCATAAAATGAACTATGTGTCATGACACAACACCACGCATATTGACTTTATTACTCAACTTACAAAAAATTCAGAAAACTCAAATATAACTATTGTACAAGCTCTTTTGGACTAGAGAGACAGTCCCTCTTCCTCATTTTTGAGATAGTTAGGGCTTCAGGTGAGTGCCATTCACCCATATTGGTCACAGAAGACCATCCAGTTGTGCAAGTCAAACTGCTCCTGATGGTCGGATCTTCACAATCATGAATGGTCCCAGCTAGTGCATACACAGCTTTCCAGGATGCTTCTGGTACTGGCTATCATAGAGTAGCACCTTTTCTACTTATGTGAATACCTTGGTCTTAATGTGCCTATCATGCCAATATTTTTGTCTTGCTTTTTCAATCGACTAATGAAAGTCTGCTAGAAATATGGTCTACTCGAGTTCTTGTAGTTCCGTAAGTATCTACACAATGGATTCCTCTTCTGTCATGTGTGTGACTTGTTCAATATACAAACTTGGAGTGATGAACTCTATAGGCACCATTGCCTCTCTCCCATAAACCAACTGGAATGGTGTGTACCTGTAGAGTTTCTTTGTGGTTGTCCTGTAAGCCCATAGTACAACCGGAACTCGGTCATCCCAGTCCTCCCGGTTTGTGCAACAAACCTTTGTTAGTGCCCTTTCTAGGATCTTGTTCAAGGCTTTGACTGTTCCATTGGCCTGTGGGTGGTATGGACTGCTCTTGTGATGTTGAATCAAAAATTATTCTTTATGTGTTGTTATAGTGTTGCTAATAAAATGAGCTCCCTGATCGTTGGTTAGGCTCCTTGGACATCTAAATCAAGTAATGATATTCTCAAAAATGAACCTAGCGGCAGTATTTGTCGAACAGTCCTGTACAGCTGCTACTTCTACCCAATGGGTAAGGTAGTCAGTCACGGTAATGATGTACCTAGATTTTGAATGTTTGGCTATGGGTTTGATTGGTCTAATGAAGTCAACTTCCCATTTCTCAAATGCTTGTAGATATCTGAATGGTTGTAGTAGTAGTTTGTCTCGGCATGACGGCTTGCCCATGCGTTGACAAACATCACACGATCTAGCATATACTCTTGCAACCTTGAAGAGTGTTTCCCTCCAAAGTCTTGCCTAATGCACTTTCTGTGTCATGGCCTTTCCTCCTACATGGCCTCCTACAACTCCACTATGGAATTCCCAGAGTATATCCTACCTTTCATGATCCAGGACGCATCATCTGAGAATGTTGTCTAGTCCTAGTTTATACAATTATCAGGCGATCGGATGTTAATCTACTTCTCTAAAAACCATATGGAGCTTTTGGATTTCAGAATAAGTTTCAGGGCAGGTCCATGTACTGATAAAGATTGCTATGTCCTCCAAGTATTCTAGTATGGCCTCAATCCTATACAAATCTGCATCTGGGAGCTAGTCAGCTATCGCTTTGCAACTTTCCCCTGACTCTATCCTGGACAAGTGATCAGTTCCTATGTTGCATATTCCTGTCTTGATGATAAATTCAAAGGAAAGTTCCTGAAATAGCAGCAACCATCTACAAATTCTCCCTTCCAACACAGGTTTGTTCACTAGATATTTCAATGCAGAATGATCAGTGAAGAATTTGAAATGAGACCCTAACAAATAATGTCTAAATTTTTGCAAAGCATAAATCATGGCCAAACCCTCCCTTTCCACCGTTGTGTAGTTGTGTTCTTCTTGCGACAACTTCCGACTCACAAAATAGATAGGGTGATCCATAGCTCCATCTCCATGTTGCGTTAAAATGGCTCCTAAGGAAATTCTTGAAGCATCTACATGGACGTGAAATTCATTCTCCCAGTTTGGGAATATCAGAATGGGTGCTGTAATGAGTTTATCCTTAAGTGTCTCAATTGCTTTATCATATTCTAGAGTCCATTGGAACGTTTCAACCATTTTTAGTAGGTTTTCTAGAGGTGCAGTAATTTTGGCATATCTTTAGATGAACCTGTGATAGTAACCTGTATGTCCTAGCATAGAGTGCAACTACTTAGTACTCGTGGGCGGTGGCATATTCACAATGGTCGAAAATTTGGCTAGGTATACCAATACTCCTTCTTGGAAGACTATATGGCCCAAAACATTCCCATGTGGGACACAAAAGATACACTTTCTGAGATTCAATGAGATCTGTAACTCTCTGCATCTGTCAAACATTAGCCTTAGTAGTGCTACATGTTCCTTGAGTAGGCTATATATTTTCCAATCATCCATATATACTTCTATAAATTTGTGAATGAACTCTCTAAAAGTTTCTATCACAATCCTGGAGAAATCTGCAGGGGTGTTCTTTAAGCCAAATGGAATCATGTTGTATGCATAAGATCCCCTTTCTATTATGAAAGTGGTCTTTCTTTTGTCCTCTTCAGCAATCTTGACTTGATGGTATCCTGAAAATCTGTCTATGAATGAGTATGCTTCCTTTCCCTCAACCTGTTCTAGCACCTCATCTGTAAAGGGTGTTGGGAAGGGATCATGTACAGAGGCAAAGTTGAGACTTATGTAGTATACACAGACTCTAATATCCTCTGTGTCTTTCCTTCTTTGAATGACTATTGGGCTGACCCACTATGCTTCTTCTACTGCAGAAATGAGACCTGCTTCTAACATCTTATCTATATCCTTATTAACTTTCTCTTTTACTCTTGGATTAAGACGGTATGGTCTATGTCTAACAGGCTTGGATCCTAGTTGTAACTCAATCTTCATTTATCTCATGACTCCTTTGATTCCCTTTAACTCGGAAAAAGTCTTTGGGAACAAATCTTCATATTCTTGTAGTAAACTCTGTATTTCCTGACTGGTTTTCTCATCACAATAATCTCCCACCATATCTATCTTGGGTTTCTCTGCAGCCCCTATGTTGATTTTGCACAATTTTAATGGGTGACTATAGGAACTATCGGTTTGGCTGGGTATAGTGTTTTTTATTTCTCTGCTCCCCTCTATTTCTTTGATGGCTAGGTTTCTCAATTCTTTTAAGTCATCTATGCTTTTAGAATCTTTGATAATATGATAGAATTTTATAGGAATCTCAGTTGAGTGCAAGTGGAGATTTTTCTGAAGTCCTACTATGCTTGGCACATACAACTAAGTTTGATTTATGACTACCATTATCTATAAAAAGAAATTCTTAAATCTTTTGCAGGGCTACTTCAAGCTCAGGGTACTTACTTGTGAATGAAAATTCCTTGTAGAAATGAGTTTCCATTGGTTGCCAATCATTGGTTTGTCTTCTGATTTCCTCATGTATAAACCAAGATTTTGGGATTGGACTTAGAGAGTGGGGAAATAAATGAATCTAGAAGTGAGAGGGTATCCCCGCATCTTGCCACTGAGTCGCGAATTGTTCGATGTGTATTCTACGATCTGATTCTCAGTTGAACAGTTGTGCAACTTGGAGATCCATCTGCATCTTTGGTTCCAAGTGCTCCTTGTTCTGGAACCTGTACTTGATAGCTTGCTTCACCTCATCCTAAGTTATGAGTACAGTTTTATGATTATCCCACCATCTGGCAGGGTTGTTCTGAAAGGCTATATCTAGTATTGAGTTTCTTTGATCTTCTCTGACGTCTTCCTCCGTATTGTACAAAAAAATATCGAGATTTGAGGTGCCATCATTTATTGGGTGTTCTCTAACTTCGGTCCCAACCCATCTTGTCCCTCTGACAGTTGCGCATATTCTTGATAATCTTGTGTGCAACCCTTGTTGCCAATTATAGAAAGCCAATTCTAAATCTTCATTTGTTGACAATATACTTCTCCAACTTACTGACCCATCGTCATTGGGGTTTATATAATCGTTTCTTATACCAGTTGTTACAATGTACAACTGGTCCATGTCTTCTCCATCCATAGTATTGTCTTTTGGTTCTGTATACATGGGTCCTACATATGGATCCAAAGGTTGAACTACCTTGATTCGCTCGGCCTCAAAGGTCATGGTGTCTTTCTTTAAGTCAATTACTGCATAATTATCATAAGCACAACAAATACCAAGTAGTGCAGGGTAGGGATCCTTATCTACCATGATCTCAATGACTTCAAAATTATCCATTGTTTTTACTCCTGCTACATCTATTTCCACGTTATCAAATCTTCCTATGGGGAAGATACAGTATTGGTTTTTCATTCTTAACTGAATTGGGGAATATGTTAGCCTCGGTTTTCCTAAGGCTTCCTAGGTCTTCTTAGGAAAAATGTTTACATCTAACCCTAGGTCCAACATGATGTCCTTAATTTCAAATTCATCTAATTGGGATATTAATATGAATTCCTTTTCGGTTCGTACTTTTCTTTGCTGCACTCTCGGAGTAGTTTTCTCAGGAAGATTGGCCCTTATCCTTACTTCTTGGGGTTCTTTGTTTCCCACATTGCGCAACTTTTCTCTTAGTTGATCATTCCTCATAATTTCAGGGAATAATTGAAACCAAAGGCCAAATACATTTTGAAGTTGCTCATGTTGTCTTGGTATGACTACAGGGTTTCTGGGGGCAGGGGGTGAAGCAGGGACTTGTGCCATATTAGGGTAAACATTCAGCTGGGGAGGTTTCTCTCACATTTCAGGATTAGGAATATTTTGAAATATTTCTATGGAATCTTTAAAGAACATATTTTGTTTTAGAGGGTCATACATGTCTCCCTTGGGTGCTTCTTTTTGGATCTGAGGTAGAGTATCAGCATCAACTCCTGTCTTCACTCCTCCTCAAGTAATGATATTAAGGTTGGGAAATTGTCCCTTAGAAAAACTCTTGATTTATGAGATGATAAGGTTAGTTCCTCTTTATTGCACTCTGTCTTCCCAATTTTCTATTAACTATGGGCAGTCTTATGTTGTGTGTTCATTGGTTATGCAGTGAGAGCACCATGATCACCTTGATGAGGACAATCTCTAGCCAAGTGACCTTGCTCATCAAAATTATAACATATTCTTGGTCCTCTTCCCCCAATTATTCCTCTTCTGAAGTCTCCTCTGGCTCCACCTCCTCAACCTCTTCCTGGTCCCTGAGGGTTTTCATTCACCCTGAATGTTGTTCGGTCTAACTTGTCTGCAAGTGCATCCAATGCTCTACATTGATTAGTAGTATGTGTGGTAGACGCACAGAACTCATAGTGTATTGTGTTTGGTACTATTGAATATTTCTACATGATGGGGCACTGTCTTGGCCCATGCCCATGGGTTCGGTAGATTTCAAAATAATCGGTTGTTGGTGCTGCTTGGCCTCCTAGAAAAGCATGGTACGGGGTGGGGTTTTGGAACGGTAAGTTTGTCAAGACTTGCACAACTCCTCTCATGGGTCCTGGTGGGGATACCATTGTATTTTGAGGAGGTTCCATTCCCCTCATTCACAGACATTCATTCACCAAATGACCTTCCAAATAACATCCAGTGCACCAAACTTGTGGCCGTCCTAGTCTGGGTATCGTCAGCTCCTTAATCTTTTCTTTGAGTGTCGATATCTGCCCTTGTATTTTCACCAGATTCACATCTATTGGGGGTCTAGTTATTCTCAGGTTCCTAGGTATCCTGCCATGGATTCAATCTTCATCGATTGTTCCAAGGCGTTTGTTAATGTGGCTATCTGTTGTTTCATTCATGAAATCCAAGTCAGAGGAAGTAACCCCTAAATGTATCACTCCCTTTGATGTTCTTCATGGATTGGATGTGTCAATCTCCCTGTAGCATCTTTGAACTTCTGTCTATATTCTTAGGTGGATTCACCTTCCCACTGTTGGATCTTGCGTAACTCTGATAGAGCCTCTTGTTATGACTGGGGTAGTTTCAATTCTTCTATGAACCTTGTCCGTACCTGGCCAAGTGTGAACGCTTGACCTTGTGTCCCTAGCACTCCCATATTAATGATCTTCATGTACCACTTGAGAGCGCAGCCTCTCAAGGTAGTCTGGAACTTGACCAGCTTATTCACATCTAGAGTCCCTCTGGATCTCCAGATTGCTTTGCACAGGAGCTATTGTTGCTCAACGTCTTCATCTCCCTTACCCCAAAATTCTGGATATCGAGCAATTGAACCTCCCGCATCGTTGGCCATTGTTGATCTTGTTGTTCCTATAAATATGAATCCTAACGGTCCTACTTGTAATCTACCAAGGGATTCCAATATCCTCCATGTACTCACACTTCCTAGTTGTGACTAACTAATTAATTGTACTGGAACAGAATTAGCATGAGAAGGTAGTATCGGACTTATTGCTTGTAAATGTATTGAACCTGCACAGAATAGATCTAGCTAGAAAATACTACACACATTTTCAGAGAGAAATTGAGAAAGAAGAAGCAAGATAGAAAGAATGGAATAATTCTCATTAACTTTATTCCACACTCAAAAGAGTGAATAATTTACAATAGATATAGGATACATGAGTAACTAATGAGCCATAGTGGTGATATAGAGTGATCTGGACACACACCAGCAGTTACAAGAGTAAAATGCCACCTATTCTAGTCTCTTAGGCAGTTACGGGAGTGAACTACCACCTAGCTGAGTTAATGACTCAACTAATCTTTAGTTAACTAATTGAACAAAGAGTAGTGAGTTGGTGATGATCCCAATTTTGCATGGTGACAAAACCAATGCAACATGTAAACTCAACTCAACTAGTCAAACTGAAGTGTCAACTGAAAGAGAATATTCTTCAGGTGGAATATTCTCCCCTAAAATATAGGAGACTGGATAATGAATAATTATGACTAATAAACAAGGAATAACCTTAGGAAAAATAAATCCTAGGTGTGTGTGAAGTAACTCCAACACCCCCCCTAAACATCACTATGGTGAAAATATAGAATGGGTCCTGGCTACGAGGCCATGTTAGGTACCCAAATACAAAAGAAACATTGAACTAAATGAGGAAAGAGGGAAAACCTCATGGGAACAAAACCCCCCCTCAAATTGCAATGAATAAAATAAAAAATGAGAAGGAACAAAAAAACAGTTGCTAAGTAACCTTGTCCTTCACTCCAAGAAGACCTCGCAATTGTGCAAGTTTGTGCTCATTGAAGATTTTGTTGAAGATGTAGATGTCTGCATGGATATGATGAAGTATATGAATCATTGATAATTCCACACATATCCACTTTCTCTTCTTGTAATGAACAATATCCAAATTAATTTTGGATAAAACTTTGAAAAACGTGTGGTCGTTTCTGGAATAACGCTGAAATTTTGTTGATTTTGAAATGATCATAACTTCACTTTTCGGACTTTGTTTCGAACAATGTTTTTTTGAAATTGGATATTTTCCGAAGAGGAATTGAAATATCCAATTTGTTTCTGCAAATAGTGCTCGGAAAATATCATAATTGCGTATGATGTGCACGGATCCCTTTTTGTCTCCTGACATGCATGCATGGTGCATGCAAAAGTGTCTGCGTGTGACTCCTGAGATGCATGCCATATATCTTCCACATGAATTTCAGAAAATAAATCTGAAATGGAGTAGACATCATCTTCAATTATTGGAATACTAATTTCTACAAAAACATTTGTAGAAGACTCTTCGTAATAAGAGGATTGATCTTTTGATGGCTTCTCTTCTGGCTCTATATGTTTGACCTACTGCATGAAATCTTCATAATATTCTTTATTCCCAAATAGAACCTACAATCTGGTCCATAATTCATTTGGAGTTGATCCTTGTGATTCTTCATATACTTGATGGAAAAGTTCGGGAGAAACAGACATGTCGATACATCCTATGGCCATATCTTGTCTATTGAGAAAGTCATTTTTCTCATCGATAGAATCAGGCTCTACTTCCATTTCCATAGTTATTTGGTATAAGCCTTTGCATCTTAGTAGAAGAAAATTTTTGGCTTCCATTCCAAATAGTTATGAGGCATGAGAAGTATTTCTAGCGAATAATCCATCTTTTGTTGTCTTCTTTTGTACCTACAAAAAATGATTTGGTGTAGCTTTTTCTTCACAGTCCATCGGCTCTGATACCATGTAAATGTGTTGAACCTACACAGAATATATCTAGCTATAAAATACCACACACATTTGCAGAGAGAAATTGAGAAAGAAGAAGTAAGAGAGAAAGAATGGAAGAATTCTCATTAATCGTATTTCACACTCAAAAGAGTGAATAATTTACAATAGATATAGGATAAATGAGTAACTAATGATCCATAGTGGTGGTCTAGATTGATATGGACACACACCAGTAGTTACAAGAGTAAAATTCCACCTAATCTAGTCTCTTAGGCAGTTACGGGAGTGAACTGCCACCTAGCTAAGTTAACTAGTCAACTAGTCTTTAGTTAATTGACTGAACAAAGAGTAGTGAGTTGGTGATTATCCCAATGTTGCATGGTGAAAAATCCAATGCAACATATAAACTCAACTCAAATAATCAAACTAAGTGTCAACTGAAAGAGAATATTCTCTAGGTGGAATATTCTCCCCTAAAATATAGGAGACTAGATAATGACTAATTATGACTAATAAACAAGGAATAACCTTAGGAAAAATAAATCCTAGGTGTGTGTGAAGTAAATCCAACATTTCTTGTATAGAAGACACTTGGGGTATGGGTGATTAAGGGCTGGCGCCATTGGCTTCGGGGAAATTTTCTTTGATCTGGGGGGTCTCATTTTCTTCCACTGGGACAATCTCTTCGGCTGCATTCTTAATCTCTCTTATTATCGAGGCTGAATCTTCTCTTCCTTCTCTAAGATTCATGTCAGCATCTTCCTCTCTCACATTTGTACCTTCTCCTTCTTGTCCAACCTTTTGGGGACTTCTTTCTCTCCACATCTCTCTCTCATTCAACCTTTGACTGGCCAGTCATTCCTCTCTTCTCATCTTCTGTTATTCTTCCATATGTCTTTCTTCTACTTCTCCCGATCCCCCTTCCTTTCTCAACTTCTCAGACTTCTTGCTGCTTTCTTGATCTTTCTGCACCACCACTTCTCAACTATGGAGGCTCTCTTCAAGGCTTGCTCATCTCTTGAGTCCATTTCTTGTTGTTCCCCCCCCATTTTTCAAAGAGCCCCTCCCCTCTCTCATGCCATGAATCTCACCCCACCTCTCCCTACCCCAAGAGAGGGTGTTTATGCTACCATTTTAGTTGGGGACATAACTAACATCCCTTCCTCCATCAAGAAATCCTTAATCCACAGGGGGATTTCTCTCAGTAGCCTTCCTCTTGCATATTTCTTGAAAATTGACTCTACCCACAAGAACGACTAGTGGTTCTCAGTTGCAAATTCAATTATGTATCCTTCTAGTGTGGTGTTGACCCAGAAATCCACAGCTCGTGTAACTGGACAATCCATCATTTGAAGTGTTGCTAGATCCTTGGTAACCCACATGTATATCCTCTTAACTTGCCCTTGGAACTGTGGAGCTTATTGAAGCCTCTTTATCTAGTTGAAAAATTCTTTTGGGAATTTGACCCAGAAAATCTCGTACTGGTCGCTCAATCTTTCTGAGTAAAAGATTGCTTCGCGAGTGTTTTCCACTGATTTTATCCTCAATTCCACTTCTTTTCATATGAAGGTGTCACATTTCCTTTCCCACCATTGATCAATCCCAAATCTATGGATCAGCAGAAGCATTATCCCTACAAGTTCCCTTTTAACACAGGTCCCGGCATCAGAACCATTTTTTTGGCATGAGTTTGATCATACTAGGGTCCTTCTCAGGTTACCAACAAAAGGTATCATCTAGTCTAGAGCATTGGCATTTTCATCTCCTCCGAAGAGAAGAAGTCTCACCTGAAGTGTTGTTGATATAGATAGATAGATAAGGGTAGGGAAAAGACTTGAAAGGATCCATAGAGCCTTCAGGACTCATTCCTGATCTTGTGCAAGAGCCATGAATAGGTCTGAAACATACATGTGCAAGAATTGAACCTACTTATGTCACTAGCAAGCATTTAAATGTATAACCATCAACTAGAAATCATAAGCCATAAGGAGATACTATAATTCATAAGAAAACACACAGAGACACATCATATTTGAAAATTGAGGTCCTTCTTCATATTATCTTTGGAATCTTTCTCTAATTATAGACTCATAATTACATGGCAGTGCACTATACAAACTCTTGGCTCTGGACTCAAATTGTAGAGCTACAATTCTCAAACTGATAGATCCAATTCAATACAAACTCAAGATTTGACTTCACTCGACTTACAATGATCATAAACAACTAATCCGACTGGTTAAAAAAAAAAAGAATGACTAAATCAATCGACTCAACCACAACCTGACTAACCCTTTTACAATAATCCTAGCCAACCCTTTTACAATTATGTTTATCCCTATATATAAGTTGGGTTGTGTCTTCCTTCTCGGCTTTCATGCTTTCTTGTTTTGTTTCAACTGTGTGTTGCTTAGCTGGCATTGTGCTAACTTTCACAACTATTTTTTGTTTCTCTTTCTCCAGGCCTCTGATGAAGCTTGTGCAACTCATGCTCATTCAAAACTTGCATAATTCCTTATCTAAAAACGAAGGGCCCAACAGTCTCCTACCACAATCCTTGACTCACCCTCGAGTCAAGTTCTTGGTTCCTTCACATCCTCTAGGATCATATGTTGTTTTCCCTTGTCCATCTTTTCTTCTTCCTTGGGATTTTCTTTTTATGTGTTCTCTTATTTTACCTCTTCAAACAAAGGGCCCAACTCTGGTACTAAATCTAAGGCTCATTGTTTCACTTCTTGAAATCTTTCAACTTTGTCCTACCATTTTTGGGTGAGGAGTGATGCCTCAGCAAGAAACTGTTGGGTCGTCTCTTTTCTATATTCCCTTGGCTTGGCATTGACCAATAAGTTCCACTCAGAATATGTTGTTGCATAAACTTGATACATTCGCATGTAGGATTTCTGAATTACAGGTCGAAATTCATGCAGCTCCTTCTTAGCTATGGACTATGCCTCAAAGAGTATTTTTAGTTCGTTGCTAGCCTATTGGATTTGGTCTAACTTCTATTGTTTCTCTATGGGGTTCATTGCGGCCGCAACTTCTTTGTTTAGCACCTGGATCTTTGTGCGCACCTCCTCCAAGACTTGGTTTCATCAAGTGATGATGCCCATCCAGTCGCTGACGTCCCTGACTATTTTGGTTCATTCTGATGTGTTCTTGTGCAGTGCTTCTCAGGCATTGTTACCTTGCAATATTATCTTCTACATCTACTCCTACAACTTCTAGAGCTATTTCTCTGCCTCTTGTTGGGCTTGTTGTAACTTTTCTTCTAGATGCCTAGCGCAAGTAGTGAGTTGTGTCCATGCTTCTTGTAGCAGCTCAATCTATTTCTCTAGCTCGTCGACCTCATTAGCTTTGAGTAGGTTGGGTGTAACCTTTTGAATCTTTGGCCAGGCTTCATCAAGTATTTCCTACATGTTTGCGCGATGAACTCTTCCTTCCTTGCAATCTTGTCGGATCTCTCGGCCTCCTGGATATTTTTCTCTAATTGGTTTGTTGATGCTCGAATTAGTCCAAATAATTGTGTCATTGGCCATTGTACCAGGTCAGAGGATGAAGAATCTATGTCATTGGGTGCTCAAGTGGGATTCCACTGGCCATGGAATGGTCTGAGCAGGTTTCTACCTCCTCCTCTATTGGTGGCACTGGTCTGATTCTCAACCTTAGCATTTTGGGATAAAGAGTTAGAACCTATGTTCTGGCTATGCAGAGTTGCATCAATTCAGTGCATTTTTTAGGGTTCTGGAGGACCCACTCCATTTATGCTCACGTGGAGGTTGTATCTTACTTGGTTGTTGATTCTGGTTCATTCTGAGCATCTGGTATCTTCAGTTCTTATGTTTCTTTTGCTTCATGCGCCTTTATTTTTTGGGCACCCTCACCCTTGGCTGGTGAGGTGATTTGTTGGTTTCTTTTGGCATCCAGCTCCTCTCTAGTTCGAGCGTCTTTTTCTTGCACTGAAGACTCAGGCTGTTGTTCCTAGGTGTCTGGATTCAAATCATTTAGCTTCATGCTCGGCTCTAATGCTTTGGGCTCTGGACCAGAAACTTCTGATGTTGGTTTGGATGACTCTTGGGTTATTCCTGGGAGTCCTCACTCCACTATTGTTGACTGGTCAAGATTGAACGGCTCTGGGGTTGTGGTCTGGGGTGGACTGGTGGTGGCGGGGTTTGGTGATTGGGGTGGTGGAGGTGATGGGGGTTGCTCAGTGAAAAATGTGGGCGGAAGTGTTTCAGGCTCCAGTTCATCCTGAATATCAATGAGAGTGGTGGCTTTGGCCGCTGTGTGGGTGCAGGGGGTGACTGATGCAAGGGGTCCTTCATCATTTTGTTAGCGTGATTTTGATCAGACCAGGGTCCTTCTCAGGTTACCAACAAAAGGTACCATGTAGTCTAGAGAACTGGCATTTTCATCTCCTCCTAAGAGAAGAAGTCTCACCAGAAGCGCTACTAATATAGATAGATAGGGAAGGGTAGGGAAAAGACTTGAGAGGATCCATAGAGGCTTAAGTACTCATTCCTGATATTGTGCAAGATCCATGAATAGGTCTGAAACATACATGTGCAAGAATTGAACCTACTTACATCGCTAGCAAGCATTTAAACCTATAACCATCAACTAGAACTCATAATCCATAAGTAGATATTTTAATGCATAAGTAAACACACAGAGACACATAATATTTGAAAATTGAGGTCCTTCTTCATATTATCTTTGGAATCTTTCTCTGATTACAGACTCATAATTACATGGCAGTGCGTTGTACAGACTCTTGGCTCTGGACTCAAGTTTCAAAGCTCCAATTCTCAAACTGATAGATCCAATTCATTACAGACTCGAGACTTGACTTCGCTCGACTTACAATTATCATCAAAAACTAATCCAACTGTGTTACAGGTGAATCCTCCTATGGACAAGTGGATTCCCTCTTGGTCTCTAGACTCCTAAGGCCAAGATAGAAAAGTGCTTAACATGGACACTGACATCCTTTTTAGATCTAATTAAGCTAATATACAAAGAGGAAGAGGAGGGATATGTACCTTGTTAATGGCATTTGTCCTCGCAAGATCCAAGTTGAGCTCCAGTCTTGAGCTCCTCGATACGTCCTATAAAACAAACAAAGATACAAAGAACTTCCTATTCTATTGAGATTATCTCAAACATAGATCTATCTACTGAAGACAAATTCATGTGAAAAAAACATAAATTTGAAAGAATCAAGTCAAGCATTGATTATTAATGAGAACAAGTAAAAGGTGCTTACAATCCTTTTATGGAGGTGCAATAGCCTCTTCAAACTCTCCTTGTCCAACCCATTTTCTCAAGTAATCTACACTGATTATGCTTTGATAACATCTCACTTATGGGATCATAAGTTTGCTATCCTTTTCTACCATGAGGAGGCCTCCTTATATAGGCTTGGAGAGGCCTAACCACTTGAGATATCTTTGGGATAAGTTGAGGATTCCTCTCCTTTAGTTGTGGATCTCCCCTAAGATCATGCCTTGACCCAAGATTTGAACCCAACTACCTTCAGATATCGAGGGGATTGTCCCCTAATTTCCTCCAACAAACCAAATTTCACCCAAAAATGGGGTAGCACTCCCTCAAAAGGGAAATAAAGCATTGGAATGCTCCTCTATAAGGGGGTACAGAGTGTCAGTGCTCCCTATCAGTAGGTAGGGGAGTGCTCCCTCGCAAAATTGATGTTTTAGTGGCTTTTTTAGTGGCACAAGGTTAGTACTCTTCTGTCAATTGATTTTCCTTCTTCAAAACTAGTCTTTGAGGTGTCTTAGTGTCCTTACGATGTCGTTAGAGAGATGACATAGTCAGTATGATTTTTGTGACACTTGCGATATTTGTAACGATGACACTAGCCATCATTGCAATGAGTGATTTTGATGTGTAACAGATTGCCCCCCAAAGTGCAAAGTCAAAAGACGATGATGACTGAATTACTTTGTAGACTTTTTTGAGAAAGGGTATGGATGCAGAGAGCCTGGAAAAAGATGCACACAACCATCAAACAAATATTATGACATGTTTCAAACCCAAGGCAGGCATACCTATGCTTGAGTGATAAAGGATTTTTAGGTATGGCCATCATAAAATACACTGCAGATCCATAATTGTATTAATAAAAAGTATAGCCATTGAAGATACAATGTGGATCTATACTCCTATGACCTGAACTGATCATAGCCATGAAGAATACACAGTGGATCTACGAGATGACAAGACATAGCCACGACCAATACAAAGTAGATCTATGTTACAGTATATGTCTAATAGTTCAAAAGAACTCCTTTGCAACCTAAGCAAAGTATATATAAGAGTGATAACTCAACCCAGAGTCTTCTTACCAATCCCGATGTAGTATGAATCTAACCAGGTGAATAGATGTCCTGATGTCGAACATGGAAGAAACCACTTGATTACCAATCGATGAGGTAAACTGTTAACAAATGTGAGGGAGATCACCATTGATGTCAATGATTCCCAAGGTACTCTAGTACATTCCAACGAATCTGAATGGATGAGATGAAGTCGAACATCTATGGAATCATCCGATCATAGGTCAATGATGTAAACCCACTTTCATATTTGAGGAGGCATGCCATTGAGGCATGAAGGTCCCAAAGTACTAACTGGTTTCTAAGTCTAACTCCTAGATAATGTGTTGAAGTTGACAGGAATAGACTCGTTGAAGGAGGGCCTTGATGTATCCCCCATCAATGACATGAAATAGACACAGAGATGTAAGGATCAAATGAACATGGACTGACATGGGTATTGAAAGAAGATATTTTTGATGGATAACTCTCGAGGCAGATACTTCCCTTTAACATTGAGGCACAACAGCAGAAACGTGACATGGACCAAAACCTAATGATGCAGTGGATGTTGTGACTTTCGTCAGGTGACCCAAAGGAGTAAAAGAAACTTAGAGGATTTTCTTAGTGCAGAGGTTCAGCGTATTAAAATGCATGAAAAGACAAAGTGTCGTGTTCAAGGGTGGTCGTAAGAGTTATTGGTAGTGTTCTCAAAAACTGTTTGGCTTGCTTCTTTCAATTTCCCCCCCATCCAGATAGACAAGTACCTCTTTTTAATTTAATGAGCTCAAGGACAGTAACACATGCTCAATATGACTCCCCTTCGGTAAGTCCCTCTTCCTTTGTTTAGCAAACTAGAAGAAGTAAGGGTTCAGTCTTGTATGGGCCCTTCAATGTATGATTGTTTAACGATTCCAGAGAAGGTAAACTCGGTGGCTTTTCATATTTAGAGAATCTAAAAAAAAACTTAAGGACGACTCCAATTTTGTCCTTTTTCGTAATGTTAGTCTCACAAGGCTGAAAAAGAGATAAATTATCACTTGAAGGATGCCCTTTCAAACCTTTTAATGAGTGAGAAAGGAAGCAAGATCACTCGACAATATTTTCACATTTAGAGAGTCTGAAAAGAGTTTAAAGAACACTCCAAGGGGTTCCTTTTTCATGTATCCATGCGGGTCTGAAAAAGAGATAAAAGTTTACCCGACGCATTCTCATGTGTTTGAGCTTGAGAACGAATGAAGACTATAATCATGAAGGTGACAAGATAAAATGAACAAACCTGCTTCAAAACCTGCCAATAATGTCAAAACTGCATTCCAAGGGATTAATAAGCCTCCAAATATTTATCAAAAACCCAAAAATAACTATATCATATGTGAAAATGAAATGTATAATAGTAAAAAGGGGTAAAAATGTCATTTACCATTTCATTTATGCAAAGATTTGTAGCAGTGAAGAATTTGTGTTTTGGAGTTGAATATTGAATTGCTCAATGCCGGAGCTACGGTCAATCATTTTCCTCACCGTTTGGACCAGGTTGGTGTCCTTCTCCTCCTCTTTCATTTGCATGATTTATATTTGGTTTTAAGGAACTAAAAATTTATGAAAAATGATGCCCTAGGTCAGCCCAAGCGCCCAAAAAGCTCGGCGCTCCTCTAAAAATCATGGGGAAGTGTTGCATGGCTTGGAAAACGCCCCTCTTAACTCATGGAGGGCGTGCCAGTTCTCTGATGTAGTGGTTATGGGGGTGCTACCTCAAAAAAAACCACAATAAAAATGCCCAAAAATGGCCAATTCACTCTCAAAATGTGAGGAGGTCATTTTGAGTTTTTAAACATTTTGATTGGCTAATGTAAGGGCGCATTGGTGACCTGATGTCCATGTAAAGAGGGTGTTATTATTTTTCAATAACAAACGATCATTTTTAAAGTTTTTAAAATACCCAAAAATTCGTTGAAATCATAATTTGATGAACTTTATTGTCAATTGTAGGGAGTTCGGCAACATGCTTGAGTGGAAATAAAGGGAACACGAGCTCGATGACATGGATGCTTTGTAAATTCCTCAATTGAGAGTCGCATTAAGGAATTGCAGTCTCCTCAAATAATTCAAATTGCAAAAAATGAAGAAAGAGATTCTTCTTCTTGAATACATGATCGGGTTATGGAATGTTGCAGAGCAAGGGTTCCAGATAGGAACACAAATTCTGACCATCGAGTTGGAGGATGTATATTTTATAACTTTTTTTTATAAGAGATTAGTTCCTATAGCTTTATTTGGGTAGAGGGCACTTCTTTCACCTGTGGGTGAGTATCTGGAAAACCATTGTGTCCCGGGAGCGAGACTAGTCGAAGGCAGGATTGCAATCAAAGATATCAGAGACTTGCCTCTTCGATCCATCTTGTTTTCCATTACAACCATATAAAGAAGTACCAGTGTGCACCTAGTCTCAAGATCACAGATGGATTATGGTTTACAGTGTTTAGAGCCAACACTGTTTAACTGGAGTGTAGGGTTCCTTCAAAACATGAAAGAACAAATCACAAGATGCAAAGTAGGACAGCAGAAGAAATTTGGGTATGGTTCATTCTTGGTTTCATTCTTCTTAGAACCCATTCCTATGATGCAACCTCAGATTGCATTACTGGTATGGCCAGCGAGAGAACCACGTATGGAACGGTGGACCAGCATGTCTCCAAGACTAGGCTCAGATTCAAAGTTCAGATTCACCAGTGATTTCTTCGCTTGGCTAAGATGCCAATTGATCGTGATAGAAGACTTCCCATACGATGGAGTATATTTTCGGGGAAGCATGGATTTGGTTCTTCTAGAAGGCGAGGATTAGGATGCGTCAGGTAATAAATCAAATTGATCTTGTCAAGTTTTTTTTTTTTTTTTTGAATGTTATAATTTTTTTAGAGTACATAGAAGATTATTTATCATATGTATCATTTCATCATGGATATAGAGGAGCAACACGTCCAGCAGAGATGCTAGCACTGGGGCATCGCGGGGATGCTTATATAGTGGTAGATCAAGGGGTAGTGGTAGGAGGTCTCCTGGAGGTTGAAAGAAACCTCCAAGGTCTCACGATGGGTATCCCTCCTCTCAGGAGGTGGGAAGTACCACTACATATACAAAGACACACTGTGGGGGTGTCTGAGAGGCTTAACTCTTTACTAAGGTGAATGGCCCGTGCAGTGATATGTTACTCACTGCATAATGTGATGTAGGGATATTAGAATCTTCCTGATGATTGGAAAGTCTGTATGACAATGTTTATTGGTGTGAAGACCCACATTTTTCCTATCTATGTACCATTTTTTATGTAATCAAACATTTTTAGTCACGCCATATATATATATATACATTTCCAATTTTTTACAGTACCAAATGAATTTCGAATGATGATGTCTCTTATGTGATATGTTTTAATTTACATGATGATATGTGATGTGATTCATTCCTTTATGAACACTTATCTATGTGCAAGATATCTATCCATAATGTAATTTTCTAACAAATTTGAAATGGTATTGAGTTCTCTTGGTATGTGTCGGTATTCGATAAAATAAAACATTTGTTTAAGATGGAGAACTCGTAGGTGGAGTCATAGCAGGATATGACTTCAAATAGCATAGACTCAATTGAGTTGAAAGACCACGAGTTGAGAGTCCAAATTGACAATTATGCGAGAAATGCCTAGAGAGGATGCTTCAGTTAAAAGTCCGATGACAGCATGATATTCTGCCATGTTATTAGTTGTCGAACCTAAGAAAATACCTTCGGAACTCACCAACTCATCAGAGTGGTAAATAACCCAAGATGCAGAAGCAATGTTCTGGGTGTGTCGACTAGCACCATCCACAAACCCAACAAAGATAGGAAGGGAAGATGTCATCTACGCATGAAACCACAAGACACAGTATAAGAGGCTAAGGAAAAAAATCAAGCACACAAAAGAAAAAGACACACCAAAGTAAAACTACAATAGTGTACAAAGCATGTATGCTAGATGTTCTATGCATAGTACTTATTCAAGTAAAGCCCGTTCCGAGGCTCACCCAGGGAGATTCCGTCATATTCCACTAACTTGTAGGCACCTCTATGTAGAACACATTTCACAATGTAAGGACCATGCCATAAAGGTTCTAACTTACCCGTCCCTAACTTGTCATGAGTCTGATCATAAATGAGGAATAGGTCTCCTTCTATAAAAGTGTGAGGATGTATAGACTTGTCGTATTGATTCTTGATTTGTTTTTTATATGTCTCATTGATGAGAGCAGCATCACGACGTGTTTCATCCAACTTAGTCAAGTGTAAGAAATTTTCTTCTCCAACGGAAATGTGGGGCAGGATTTCTACTTTGAGTTTTAACGACGAAATTTCACACTCGATTGGTAAAACAACTTCTATGCCATATACTAGCTGGAATGGAGTGAATCCAGTAGCATTTTTCACTAAAGTACAGTAGGCCCAGAGAGCAGAGAAAATTTGTAGATGCCAGGATGTCTTTTTGACCCCTACCATCCATTAGATCATATTTTTGAGGACTTTGTTGATAGCTTCAACTTGTCCATTCACTTGAGGATAGTACAGGGATGAGTTCTCATGGTGAAAACCCAACTTGGCATGCAACTCACTCATCATCTGGTTTTTGAAGTGTGAACCATGATCAGTAACAATGGCGTGTGGAACACCAAAATGAGTGATGATGTGGTTAAAAAGGAAAAGAGTTGCAGTACGACCATCGTTCATAAAGGTAGGCATAGCCTCATCCCATTTTGTAAAGTAATCGACGGCAATGATTATATAACCGTGCCCCCTGGCTAAGGTAGGCTTACATTGCATGAAATCAATGCCCCATTTGGAAAAGGGGTCGATGGTAATAACAGGATGCAGTGGAGCAGGGTAGGTGTGTGCCTTGTTTTGAAAAACTTGGCAGGGTGGGCACTTTTTGACTACCTCAATACAATCTTTGAAAATCAAGGGCAAAAAGTAGTTGGCACGTAAGATTTTTTGAGCTGTAGCCATCCTAGAAAGATGACCACCATAGGCTCCAAGGTGACAGTCACTAAGCACATGTTCAGCCTCTTCATGAGTTAGACATCATCGCAAAATAGTGTCAATGTCGTGGCGGTATAAAGTGTTGTTGATAATAAGGTAACAACGAGAATGGTGGTGGATACGATGACGCTCTTCACAAGAGATATCGGGCTGAAAATGTTTCATCTAGAGATAAAGAAGAATATCTCCATACCAAGGATAGAATGTGCTAATGAGGAACAGAGTTTCATCAGGGAGAGAATTTCTGGGCTCAATATCTTCATCAGCATTGGGAAGGTCACAAATAAGCTCTGCAAACACCAGGGACTTTTTAGATTTGGATTTAGTGAAATTGAGATCGAATTCCTGAAGGAGAATGATCCATTTCGAATATTTTCCCCCAAGAACTTGATGTGTCAAAATGTGGTACATGGGTTCGATTCCGCAATAACCGTGGTGGTGTGTAGCAGAATGTAGTGACAGAATCTCTAGATAGTGATGACGGATGCCAGAGCCAACTTTTCAACATGTGAATATCTGAGCTCTGGACCATATAGGATTTTTCTCAAATAATATATCACGTGTTCCTCACCGTTAGGGTCCTCTTGAACTAACACCATGGAAATAGTGGAAGTGGAGGCTACTAAGTAAAGGATATATTCCTTTGTGTAATTCGAAGGATGTAACAAAGGAGTGTTGGTTAATGCATGCTTAATATAAGAAAAGGATCGTTCAACAATGTCATCCCAAATAAAAGGGGTGTCTTTCTGTAACAAGCACATAAATCCTTTTGTAATCTTAGTGTAGTTACAAATGAAACGGTGAAGAAAGTTTTCTTTTCCTTGCAAACTTTGGAGTTGTTTCAGATTGTTAGGTGGAGGTAAATCCAAGATAGCCTTAATTTTTAAGGGATCCACCTGAATCTCGTCCTAGGAAACAACGAAGCTGAGGAGTTGACCTAATTCGACAACAAAAGTACACTTATGTGGGTTCAAACGAATGCGTTAGAACTAACATCGAATAAAAGTATCCCATAGATGACCAAAATGGTCTGATCGATTGGATGAGTGGGAAGGTAAGTCGTTGAGGTAAGGCTCTGCAATATGTTTGATATCGTGGAAAGAATAGTACATGGCTCGCTGGAATGTAGCACCAGCATTTCTAAGGCCAAAAGGTAGTTTCCGATAGGCGAAAGTTCCCCATGGGCAGATGAAGGTTGTCTTATGTTGAACAACAGGTAAAATGTCAATCTGGTTATACCCTAAGAAATCATCCATAAAAGAGAAAATTATACTACCAACGCAATTATCAATGATCTGGTCTATAAAAGGCGTAGGGTAGTTTTCTTTCAGACAAGCCTTATTGAGGTCCCTATAATCAACACAGACACAAATGGTCCCTTTATTTTTATTAACCAGAACAATGTTTGAAACCCATTCCGTCAAAGGGATAGGATAGATGAAGCTATATTTCAATAATTTCTCAACTTCTGCCTTAATAGTCGCGATCTTCTTAGGATGGACCGGGCAGATTTTCTATCGAACAAGTTTTGCACCTGGGTATGTTTGAATATCATGCACAATGATTGAAGGATCGATCCATGGCATCTCTTCGTAGCTTCAAGCGAAGACATCGTAAAATTATTTAAACAAAGCGGTATAGGAAACCACTTCCTCGGGTGTACAATTAAGGCCAAGATTAATATTTTCTATAATACCTTTCTTGATAGAAATATCTATTTCGACTGTAGAGGTAATGTTTCCTAAATTCCCTTCAAAAATAGCATCTTGTGTAAGTATAGGTGATTGGGGAAATTGGA
This sequence comes from Picea abies, assembly GCA_900067695.1. NCBI lineage: Eukaryota > Viridiplantae > Streptophyta > Pinopsida > Pinales > Pinaceae > Picea > Picea abies. Next base: position 36,576 of record CBVK0100681668.1, read on the forward strand.
CAACATTAGGGGGGAAGATAGAGTGTATATCTTCTTGGATTTCTTCGAGAGGTGGAAGAAAAGAGGATCGATAATGGCTATCATCCCAAGGTACATCGTCGATACTAAGCATTTCCATTATCGATTCATTAGAAGGAAAAATTTGGGAAATATAGTTGAATGCAGACGTCAAGGAATTTAACCATGATGGCATGGAGTAAGTTTTGGGTACCAAGAGAGGTGTCAAAGAATTTAACCATGATGGCGACCTACTTAACAGACTTCTCTCGATAATCATACTAGTTGGTGATGAAATCCAACATCACATGATCAAGACAAGAAGGGGATAGGATATGGTGGAACAGTTACAGTGGTGACCTACTTAACAGACTTTCACCTTGGTGCAAGCTTCCACGCAGTAATTGTGGATTTATCCCCCAAGGAGCCCAAGTGAGTTTGACCAATGCTTTTCCAGGTATAGTGAGACCTCCCTTCACCATAACCTCATGTAAGTTCCTAAAGATTATGGAAACTAAGGACACCAACTCATAGTCATCCCTTGGGTGGGTACAATCGACAGTTTGGTCTGAACGTATGAGCAGGATAACAAGTCTGAAATTCCTCAAGAGAACTAAGGACAAGTGGACCGGTAGAAATCCAGAGGACCTCAAATGGATTCAGAGTTCATGAAGCACCGAGACCAAATGAAACTAGTTGAACCTCAAGAAGAACCCTCAATATATGATCCGACCACTACAAACAGTTGAACCATGGAGGCATAATCTATGTAACTCTCTCGAATGCGACCTCGTGTGTAACCCCTATGTGAGAGGGGGATCTCAAAAATCCTATATGACAATTGGATTTGACTCTCCCTATCTTAGGATGCTAATGTTTGTTTTGAAAACTTTGGAGAGTTGTACTCACAG
>CBVK0100681669.1:0-13969 GCA_900067695.1 Picea abies
GGAGGCCGACCAGCTTCATAAATGCGCCGTTTGGCAGGCGCGCGGGTTTTGCACCCCACAGCCACGCATATGCGCCTGATGTATGAATATAAGGCGCGCATGCGCTTGTTTTCCATGGGAGCGATGCGCTTTTTAATCTTTTTAGCCAACTTTGTATAGTTTTGGCCTTTTTGATGTGCTGTGGAGTTAATCCTTGTGCCATGAATGACTACTTTTCTGTGCTGACGATGCAGAGTTCTTTGTCGCCCTGTGCGGACGAAATTTCAGTGATAACAGACGTGTCTGTGGCTAAGCACAAGGTGAATGTGTGAAATCCCAAAGTGTTGGGTGCATCGTCATGAGAACATAAATGAAGATGATGTATTAGCCTCCTATGAACATAAGAGTTGATGAGAAACTCCAGATGAATCTCATGTGTAATGCAGTGGGGAAGAATATTTGTTGAGTGGACATGCATGTGGACGAGCATAGGTGAACGTGATCCTAGTGGTTGAGCACTAGTGAAGAAGTGGTTATTTTGTGTAATGCAGTGAGTCAAATATATGGACATCCTATGGATGTGCCCCTAGTGGATGAGCACTATTGGGTGTATAATATCCCTTGCTATAGTTTTCAATATTTAGACCTGCCTGTAACCCTAATTGTAATGTAAAAGGTACAGGTCGGCCCCAACTTAATGTGACTAGTAATTAATGTAAAAGATAATTAATCTGGTTAATATTAATTATATTGTGAGCTAGTGATGTCGGCCATGTTGTGACAATAGACACTTTCGTTGACAGGTTCAGTCTAGTATAAGTAAAGGTAAATTCCCCATTGAGGAATCATATCTTTCATGTGAGTTTGGAAATTTCAGCAAATACACCTTCTTGGGAAAAGTGTGCACCTCTCTTGGGCGCTAGTATTATAGGGTTTGAGCACCCTCTTGTGTGCTAGGTTTTGTTGGTGGTGAAGGTCTTTCTCTTGAAGAATATATCAAAGGATTTTGGTTGGGTTTTCTTCCCTTGTTAAGAAGGGTTTTCGAGGATACTTCTTGTGTTCTTATGCATGGTGTTTCTTCTTGTGATCTTGGTTGCTGCAACATTATTGGTTATGGTTAAGTTAAATTCTAAAAATGGAATGAACTTCATGATTAACATTTCTTATTGAAAAATCAACAAATGAGTGGTCAAATGATGTAGACCAACATGAATTTAATGATGCGGCTAAGGAGTCCTCTTTTGAAGATATCTATGAGTTCAATCAAGATTTTAATTTGTATAAAATTTTCACTAATCCTTTGTTTCAATCAAAAGAGGATAAAGAACTTGACACCATCGAGCATGTTCCCCCTAGGTGCAATTTTTATTTCGATAATAGTGACTATTGTAGGGACATTCCTATGTTTTTTAATCCATGTTATGAATCTTATTTACATCATGACAACCTTGTTCATGATAGGAAGGTCCCCAGAGGTATTATTAATTTTTTTGATGAATTCATGAATCATCCCTTTAAGGTACAAACCCTAAATATAATTCAGTCAATACCTTCATTATTATTAGAAAAGAATCAGTTGGTTGGCATGTCTTGGAGGTTGTTGGTCATTTCTTTTGGGTATTGATTAATCATATCTCTGCACCATACACATCTATTGGTTGGAATTTTGGCAATCCCTCCACACACAAATTTGTCAAACTCATAAGAATTGCATGCGAAGCAGGTGACGCATTCGTTTATGCTGAATTCCATCTAACCTGAGTCCAAGCTAATGGTTTATTTTCCTCTGTACATAAATAAATAAACAAAATAAAAAATAATAACAATGATAAAAGTTACGGGAAAGGATAACTTAGTTTTTGGTTGATTTCGCTTTTTTAGTTGTTTTCTTGCTTTTGTTTTTATTTTGTTTCTTTTGCTTTATTTTATTTTTTCCCCTTTTTGATGGTCAGAAGTGATGGAGCAATGATTGGTGATATTAAAAGGCGGGCTATATGTATATTTTTAACTTATTGACCAATGTGTTTTGGTGGACAACAGACTTGCAGGTGGGCCAAGTTTCCTTCCTTTGTCATAATCCCTCGCTTGTCTACCATGTGCTTTCTACGTGAGACATACTCTCTCTTCACGTTCATCAGTCCTATCCCCTCTTCCTTATTTCTCTTTCTTTTTCCCCTTCATTTTGAGATGCCTCAAGCATACACGTTGTGGATGCTCAGTGTTAACCTTGGGTCTTTCCCTCAACACACAACCATGACAGTTTTCTATCCTTGTAATCATTTTGTCAAGATCCAAACAGTCATCCCTTTGGGTTATACAACAGGACCAAATCCCCTCATACTTACCACTTTCCATGAGTTATTCCACGAAGTCCCGATCCATGAATCCCTTGACCTCCATCGTGTCTCTCCCTGTTTTATAACTTGGTCCACCCAACCCTGTTAGCCTCTTCTTGTTCCACATCGAGTCACCCTCAGTCTTGTTGTTACCCTTCCCTTATCCTTTCCTACAGAGAATCAAGGATCGTATGTTATTGTTTAAATCTTGCACACCACTATAAGCGACGTGGATATGTTGGTTGGAAATTGTTGACAACGGTTTTTTTCAACAATACTTAGTCGGAAAAGTGTTGACAGGATCCCCCTCTCATGTCGCAATTGCTTGCGCAAGGTCTTGTGCGCTCCTGCTGAGTCGCTACTACACATATAAAGAAGATGTTGTTAAAGATTTTTTTTTAGCTATGATGAAGATGATACGGTAATTGGTAAAGTTTTTGAAGTTCTAGAACAATCACAAGAGTGACTCTTTTAGTTACATCCCACGTATTATTTTTCTTCCATATATGGTTGTCCCCTTTTTGTTGTCATACACATCAATACGTAACATTCTAACCTTTCAAATATTTTCCTTTTACCATGCCTTAAAATTTCACCTACGCCAAAAGAAAAGTTATAATTATCATATCATTGTTTGCCATTTTATTTTCACTTGATAAAAGGGGGAAAAGTAAACCAATTATCCAATTATTTATTCTATAACAAGCCACATAAGACTCTTTAAGTTTGCATGACCATATGTCCTATCCATTTCAAATATTTAATTATAACTTAAGTGTAATACCAACTTGCCTTTAGGTTATGAATTTAATATTGTTCCATGCCCAAAGCAGAAATTGGTTATATTACCATGATCTTTCCTTTGTATACCTTATCCTACTTGGAGGCTTTATATAAGAGTATTGTAAAGAGTTTGAACCAGCAGGTAAAAGGATAAATCTTGTTTCAAATGGAAAGAGAAGATAACTCGTCAATTTTTGGTATTCTTATAATGTAAAATAAAAAAAGTAGTATTGCGCCAAGGATTAAGAACTGAGAATATCAATGAGTTCTGTTGCATTGGAAGAACTGGAATAATTCTCTACTGGAACAATTTTGGACATATGTTGTATAACATGTTTAGGAGCATTTTTTACTGGACTCAGTATTGGTGTAGTGAATATAGCACTCGGGTATCTTGCAAAATATCATGGCTTTGCATAAGACATACGTGGGTACTCAGCGCAAATGATTCTAGAAGCCACAATTGGATCATCTGTTATCATGTATTGATGGAAAACATAGCAGAAGAAGGACATTTCAGCTTGATGTTCTTCATGAACTGGATGATGCTCTCACATAATAAATCACACCTCAGTGGTCTCTACAAGGCATTATCGAACTCCTGAAGTTATTTTGGGTCTTGGATGGAACTACCCTTGTGATATTTGAAGTGTAGGGTGCATGCTTGTGGAGCTCTGCTTGGGGAAGACGTTGTTTCAAACCCATGGAAACGTGGAACATCTTGCGATGATAGAAAGGAGTTGAGGACACTTACTGGGAGCTTGTAATAAAGATATCCAAGATGAAGGTGAATTATTTGAGCCCATTGATGATGCGAATAGGGGAGTATATGGTTATGTTTCTGTTGAAGTCTCACATAGATTCACACTTGAAGACAGGAGGAATTGTTGAGGCTCATAAATGGTTTCACAAAAGAGTCAATCATCGCAATGTCTACATTAAGATTCCAAAAACAACAAAATGTATTCCATCCATAAAGAAAGTTATTTCACTTGGTATCAGTGTAAATGTTACCTTTATATTCTCATTTCCATGATATGAAGCAATGATTGATGCATACAGGGAATATCTATAATCTGTTAAGGGTGATGATCTTTCAAAAATCACGACTATTGCTTCTTGTTTTGAAATTCATGTTGACACGCTTGTAGACAAAAGCTTGAAAAGATTGGAATTGATGATGCACTTGCTCTAAGAGAAAAGGTTTTCACAATGCAAGTTGTTCTTACATACAAACTGTATCGGGGAAAGTTCTCTGGCCTCGATGGGAAGCTCTTAAAAAGGAGGGATCGGGCACTCGAGGCATTCATGAACCATACACAGTTACAAAGACAATGTTAGTAGATTCGACAAGCTGAAAAGGGCATGACAAATGATGGTTGTCCAAAAGAGGGCGGATCATGGAATTTAACCATCAATTTTTTTAAAAACTGAATGGATAAATTGGATGGGGAATTTCACATAATAAATTGCTCCTGAGGATTTGATCCATGGTTCAATTCTTCAACGAACCAAAAAAACAACACGTGGACAAGGAAATTCTCTTAAAAGGATATTTGGTTTCTTTTAAATAAAAGAAGTTTTGTTCTGTGTGGGATTAGATTCGTTAGCCTCGAAACTATTAGAACTATCAGGTAATGGTCCATCAAATGATATAAAAGAAGTAGTACGCAGCCATTTGGGTGAGAGAAAATTTTCTGAACAAAATTTTTCTGAAGAAGATATTTTTAGAGAGAAAATTTTGAGAGAGAACTTTGGCAGAAAATTTAGAGATAAATATGCTTGGAGTGTTGTGAGAATTGTTTCTATTCATTCCTTTTTTACATCTTCAACGGGGATTGACGGAATTGTTGGTAGCAAGGGGTCTTGCGAAGCAACAAAACGGATAAAGCGAGGATGAGCTTGTTGACCTTCACACGGTTTTCTTTTTGTGATTCGCCTTCATTGCTCCATTCCACTTCTGGATCAACTTTCTTTTTTTTCCTTATTAGCTTTGTTTTTCTATTGTACATTGTGTCTAGAGGGGATAAAGACCATATACCTGCCCCTGTCTATGCAGAGACTTGTAGGTTTCAAAAATTCAAAAGTTTGTATGGGAAACAATTGAAATGAAGATCAATTTATTTTTCTTCACTCTGAACTATCTCTTTGATTATTTCTTTAAAGTCCTTATTTTCCTCATCTTCTATTGCTTACTTTACTATTTTTATTTGATTATGTTTACATCCTCACTTCTAAAGGAAAATATGAAAAAATATTAAATTATTATAATGCTACTCTCATATCATCTTCAAACTAATGTTACTTTAGTACACTTTTCTTTTCAAATCACTTTAAGACTAGCATGATTATTCGAGCCTTCTTAATTTTGTTTTTAATATTTTCTTATAAAACAAATTGCCTTTTCATTTTAGTTTTTGCTTTTACTTTGTTAGATTTAATTTTCATTATGTCAGATGTAAAAACCCCACATAGAAGTAATTAAATTGTAAAATAGCATAAAAATCATAAATTAAATAAAAATCAAATATTATGAAAAGTAAAATTACAAGGCAAAGGAATTCATGCTTGGACTGTAGGTTAGGGGAAAAAAGGCTTGAATTTCAATGCGCTTTCCTGTATAGGGATTTAAGCCTAGGGTGATATTCTCGTCTCTTCTCGCCTAGTCCCGCGGGAGGTTTAAAATGTTGGTGTTGGGGACTCTCTATTCCTTCAACGTCAACATGGTTGTTGTAAAATTCTTCCAGTGGAAGGAACAAGCATCACATTTCTTGAACCACCAAAGGTACCAATCATAAGCTTCTCCTTCTATACTATTAGAGGTTGTCATTACCTTCTCTCATTCACCTAGCGGGGGGTTTGATTCAAAAATTCCATCATTTTTTTAATCCAAAAAACAACTCCTCTATGGCCTTTGATGTCATACTTTGGTAACTCCTTTTTAAATTTATGGTAATCATTGTCGTGGAATATGGGTGTGTGCATATTTCTCGAAAAAAAATCCTCTGGAATTTCCTAGTTTCCTTGATTTTCTGAATTTATTTCTGGTATTTCCGGACTTAGTGGTGGTCTTCGATAAGCTAAGGGCTTTGCGAATAAGGCCTCGATAGGTTCCATTAATTGTTCAACTTTTCACTATGTTCATCAAGTCTTCCTTTTGTTCACCTTTATCGTTTTCGGAGAGTGCCAATAATCTTTCACCTTGTTGTATTAACCGATCAATTTTGTTGCCAGTATCTAGTAATTTGTCAATTTTTTCACTCATGTCTTTTTGTATTTTTTCCACATTGTTTAGCCGGTATCTCACGCCATTGACATGATCTCTACATTTGTTTACGTCTTCTTTTAGCTCATCATTTTTAACCATTTTGTGTAAAGTTCTTCAAAATATACCTCCTTTTTATTATATATATATATATACTATATAATATATATTAATAATTATAATATAATTATTAATATATATTATTTATTGAGAATGAAAAGTCACACAGAGGGTAACGATGTTCGGGATGGTGTTAAGACATGAGTGGACGGTTGGGAAGTAATGTGGTGACAGGTAGCAGACTAGATGGGGGCAGAGTTTTTGGGTGAGTGTGATGGGGTAATACGAGGGAGACAGGTGCTAGGAGTTGTTAGGTGATGGGGGTAGACTCGACATGAGTGTGATGAGGGATTACGACGGAACATGATGGGGGAAATATAGGGCCGACGGATAAGGTCGGGTTGGGAGGTACGCTGGAGAATGGTTCTGCGTGGGGGGGTCTGTGGGGTGGAGAAGGGTTACGAGAATTTTGTTGGAGTTACTTCACACACACCTAGGATTTGTTTTTCCTAAGTTTTTTCCTTGTTTATTAGTCATAATTAGTCATGTCCTAGTCTCATATTATCAGTTGACACTTCAGTTTGACTAGTTGAGCTGAGTCTAGATGTTGAATTAGTTTTGTCACCATGAAACATTGGGATCATCACCATGCTAATGCGCACTTTCCTTGGGATCATCACCATACTGGCACATTACCCTTTATTCCTTGATCTACTCCTCACTATGCTATGTTCAGTCAGTTAACTGAAGACTGGTTGACTAGTTAACTCAGCTAGGTGGTAGTTCACTCCGATAACTGCCCGAGAGACTAGACTAGGTGGAAGTTCACTCCCGTAACTGCTAGTGTGTGTCCAGATCACTCTAGAACACCACTATGGTGCATTGGTTCTCCTCCAATGTGCATTTATTGAGTCATACATAGTATATCTCGTGTAAATTATTCATTATTCATTACGGTTAATTAGAATTCTTCCATTCTTTCTCTCCTTCTTCTTCTTTCTCAATTTCCCTCTGCAAATGTGTATAGTATTTTCTAGATAGATCTATTATGTGAATGTTCAACACATTTAAATGGTATCATAGCCGACAGAATGCTAAGTAAAAGCTACACCAAAAGTTTTTGCAGGTACAAAAGATTGAAGACAACGGAAAGATGGATTTCCCAAAAGAATTCATTCTTACACCTTACAACTACTTTGCATGGAAGGAGAAAATAGTCATACATATCCAAACTAGAGGATTGTATAGGTAAACCTTGAATACAAACACAAAACTAACATCAGCCATAGAAAAATCCAAGTACTTAAATCGAATGGATGAAGCATTCAGAACAATTTGCAATCTTATTTCTTCCGATCTCCTTTTTCACATATCTTCCTGTAAGACTCCCAATGAATCCCGAACCACCTTGGAATGGATCTTTTGAAAATAGGATGAGATGAGGGGACACATGCTGGAGGTGGAATTGCTCACATTGGATTCAAAAATCTTCGACAATATCCAAGCTTTCTTTACAAAATTCAAGGATTTACTTTCGCAACTGAAAGCTTGCAGGATTGATAAATATAAGGAGGAGAAACAAATGTTTCTAACCATTCTCTCCAAACTTGGTCCTGAATTCTCTGTGTTCATGTCCACATTCCATTCAATTAGATTTGCCTTTGGAGCCATCTGGAAGATGCTTTCTCTTGAAGAATTTATTGAATCCCTGACACAAGAGAAAACCAAGCCAATCAACATGGGAAAAATCAAAGGCCCAAAGGCACATGCACTTACTATGCAAGATGATAGCCATCAATATCATAAATATAAAGATAAAGGAAAAAGGAAAGCTCATGAAAATTCAAAGAAGGAAGGGTACTCAAAACCCTTCACTGATGCTTCCGGATCCAAATGGGAAAAGGGAAGAAAAGGAGAGAAATGAACATACTATCACAAAGGATTCCATCCATAATCTGCATGAATGAAAAACCAAATATATCTAATGAATCAAATACTTAAGCAAAACAACCTTGGAGATCACATCCCTGAGGGTTCCAAGAAGAAGAAGCTAGAAGATCAGAATCCCAAGAAAGACAATTCTAGCCATGCCTTGATTTCCATAACTCTTCTATCGATGCTTGGATCATAGATTCGGGAGAATCACATCACATGGATGCCTCAAAAGAAATCTACTCTTCATTGGATGCATGCAAAGGTCCTCCTATTCTGATGGGGGACACCTCTTCATTCATAGTCACCGGAAAATGAAGGATTGAACTCATTATGGTGAAATCCCTCATGGGAAGATGATTTGCAGAGTGAGATTACCCATGATTATTTGAGGAATAATGAGATTAAGGACAATGAATTTGTGAGAGATACTATCCTAGATGGATAGTTCTTGTCATGTCATTTTCGGTGGTATGTGGAACGTCACATAACTCCGCACGATTAGAAATTTATGACCATATGAAGTTGGAGAACCCTCATGAGTCTTATAGAAGCCCCCAAGAGTCAAAGTGCTTTGCAAAAAGAAATTATTTTAAAATGAAGAAGCCCTAAAATAAGGAAAGTGTAAGGCTACATGAAGATATAAATAAGAGACAAAGATCACTCATAAAAAACACACTTGTACATATTGTATATCTATTTTCTTGTGTAAAGATTCTTGTAAATACTTGTGGATACATATGAAGTGGTGAACGTCTGAGGTAGCACGAAGGGTTGATGGAGAAATTCTCGGAATTACAGAAAAAACCCTATTTTTTGAGGTGTACACGGGCTATCTGTGTACAAGGTGCGTACATGTTGAGCTATACATGGGTTGTCTGTGTACAAGGTGCATACATGCTGAGTTATACGCAAGCTGGCCAATCAACATGGGAAAAATCAAAGGCCCAAAGGCGCATGCACTTACTGTGCAAGATGATAGCCATCAATATCAGAAATATAAAAATAAAGGAAAAAGAAAATCTCATGAAAATCCAAAGAAGGAAGGGTACTCAAAACCCTTCACCAACGCTTTTGGATCCAAAGGGGAAAAGGGAAGAAAAGGAGAGAAATGCACATACTATCACAAAGGATTCCATCCAGAATCCGCATGAATAAAAAACCAAATAGATATAATGACTCAATTACTTCAGCAAAACAACCTTGGAGATCACATCCCTGAGGTTTCCAAGAAGAAGAAGCTAGAAGATCAGAATCCCAAAAAAGGCAATTCTAGCCATGCCTTGATTTCCATAACTCCTCTATCGATGCTTGGATTGTAGATTCGGGAGAATTGCATCACATGGATGCCTCAAAAGAAGTCTACTCTTCATTGGATGCATGCAAAGGTTCTCCTATTTTGATGGGGGACACCTCTTCATTCGAAATCACCGGCAAAGGAAGGATTGAACTCACCAACGGAAGCTTCGAGAATGTGTTGCGCATTCCCAAACTTTTCGTCAACCTTCTCTTCGTGTATTAGATGAATAATTTTGGCACCAGAAATAAATTGATTTTCACACCAAATTTTGTGGACATATATGACATGAAAACCAATTCCAGGGTTTCTACGGGTGAGGTAAAACATCAATCTAGATTGTATATGTTTTTTGAATTTATTGAACCAAACTCTGCTTTACTTCTTAATCATGCTGATGGAAGTAGTAGGATATGGAACGAAAGGTTTGGACATTTGACTTTCATATATATGCAACAGCTTAGCAAACAAATATTGGTTGATGGTTTACCAGACATCCATTTCTCCAAGGGAGTATGTGACAGATGTGTTCTTGGAAAACACTCTCAAGAGAAATTCGACAAAGGAAAGTCTCAGAGAGCTTCTGCGCCTTTAGATATTATCCATAATGAACTTATGGGTCATTTTATGTAGCCATATATCAATAAAGCAAGGTTTGTTCTCATTTTTGTTGATGATTTTTCATGTTTTACATGGATTTACTTTCTCAGGCAAAAATCTAAGGTCTTTCAACACCTCAAAGATTTCAAAGCCCTAGTTGAGACACAGTATGGAAATAAAATCAAAGTCCTTTGAACTGATAAAGGGGGAGAGTATGTCAATCATGAGATCCATAATATTTTCCATGAGGCAGGGATTCATTTGCAGCACACAGTTCCCTGTACTCCGCAGCAAAATGAAGTTGTTGAGCGAAAAAACAGATCTCTAAAGGAGATGGCATCTTGCATGAAAAGTAACTACCACATAGACTATGGGTTGAAGCACTTAATTGTGAAACATACATCCAAAACATATCTCCCCATATATATTTCAAGGATAAGACCCCTTACAAAACTTGGAGCGGCTTCAAACCAAAAATGACCCAATTTCATATTTTTGGTTCATGTGCATGGGCCTGGATTCCCTATGAAAAGAGGAAGGCACTTAATCCACATAGCACTGAGTGTATTTTTGTTGGATACCCCAACGATGTGAAGTGATATAGACTTATTGATCTTTCCTCAGACCGGCTCATCATTGAGCGAAGTGTCCAATTCGAGGAAAGTGTCTTGCATGTACCTCAACAGTCGCATGCAGACATCTTCATTCTTCCACCTGTCCGAGATGATGAGCATGCACATGCCGAATCTTCTTCAGATGAAAGTTTTGATTCAGAAGACTTAGATGATTCAGATACAGACTCAGTAAAGTTAGATGCAGATTCAAATAATCCAAATGCAGTTGCAGAGCCAGAGAAGAGGCCCAAGTGGGAACATACTACTCTTTAGGATGCAAGGGATCTTGTTGGTGATCCAGTCGATACTAGAAGGACTCAATATGATTTCAAGGAGCCTCCTGTTGCACTCAATGCCATTGAACCATTTCCCTTCAGGCATATTTTCTTGGTTCAGTCTTTAGATCCACAGTCTTATGGTGAGGCAGTTGGAAATCCCTTTTGGGAATCCACCATGCAGGAGGACTACAACTCCCTCCTCAAGAACCAGACTTGGGATCTAGTTCCCCTTCCTTATGGGAGGAAACTTTTCAGATGCATATGGGTCTACAGAACCAAGAGCCCAACGGATGGACATATTAGCATATACAAATCCAGGCTTTTTTCCAAAGGCTTTCAGCAGGTGCATGGAATTGACTATGATGAGACCTTCACTCTAGTAGCACATTGGAACTTGCCATTGCAGTAGCCAAGGGATGGGAAGTCCATTAGATGGACATGAAGAATGCATTTCTTCACGATGATCTCTCTGAGGAGATATATATGGAGGAGCCCCAAGGATTTATGCAGGACTCATCTTTGGTCTGTCGACTGAAGAATTCCGTTTATGGCCTCAAGCAGGCTCCGAGGGCATGGTATGCTAAGATGGACTCCTACCTGTTGTCATAGAACTTTGCACGTTGTAAATTATACCCAAATGTCTACATGCTCAGGACGGTTGATTCACTTCTACTCTTAGTTCTATATGTTGATGATTTGTTGATCATTGATTGCTCGACTTCATCTATTGTTGCAATTAAGAGGATTCTACATGACAAGTTTTTGATGAAGGGCATGGTTTCGCTACACTTCTTCCTTGGACTTGAGATCAATCAGGATGCATTAGGCATCAAAATGTCTTAGACCAAGTATGCACGAGATCTCCTTGAGAGATTTCACATGACAGACTGCAAGTCTTCTCTGACTCCTTTCCTATCAGGTTTCAAACTTGAGGATGGCAGGGACACTCCACTAGTTGACAACACACTGTATAGACAACTAGTAGGGAGCTTGTTGTATCTCACACACTCCAGACCATACCTCTCCTATGCAGTTGGCATAGTTTCCAGGTTCATGCAGGAGAAGCATGAGCTACATTGGAAGGATGCAAAGCATATCCTTTGATACGTATAAGGCACCATCACCTTTTGGATTCATTATGAAGTAGGCTCTACATTATATCTCACTGGGTTTAATGATTCTGATTGGGTTGGCAATAAAACTAATCGCAAGTCCATATCCGGTTACTCACTTAGTCTTGGTTCTGGGCCTATCTGTTGGTCGAGAAAGAAGCAAGTTGTCATTGTTCTATCCTGTTGTCAAGTTGTGGAAGTTCACTCCTATAATTGTTGGTGTGTGTCCAGATCACTCTAGACCACCACTATGGCACATTGGTTTTCCTCTAGTGTGCATTGATTGATTCATACATAGTATATCTTGTGTAAATTATTCATTATTCATTATGGTTAATTAGAATTCTTCCATTCTTTCTCTCCTTCTTCTTCTTTCTCAATTTCTCTCTACAAATGTGTGTAGTATTTTTTGGCTAGATCTATTATGTGCAGGTTCAACACATTTAAATTGAGGGGAGGGAGGTATGAATTAGGAACATGAATAGGGGTGGGAGTTAGGAACAGGGGACGGGTTGGGGAAGATGCACAGGTGGGGAAAAATGCACAAGTGGAGGCAAAATTAATGGAGGAAGATGGATCAGAATGAAAACTATGATACCACTGTAACATGAAAATTGTTATTCACTGGAGAAATGAATAATTCTGAATATTGATATTTTATTGATAATTATAAAGAAGATGATTACACTACCCTTGTGATAGTTTTCTATATAGAATTGACTGGTCACGAGGTGAGGAGGTATGTGCCTCTTGATGAAGAGGTACGCGTCTCTTGATTTAATTAAATGATTTTATTTATTATTACAATTATTATATTTATTATTATTATTTTTATCATGTTTGTAACATTCATAAAGAGACAGGATAACCAATTTTTTTTCCCTTTGAGCTATTTAGAGAGTATTGTTGACGGGTGAAATTGACCATCCGTCAACTGGAAGAGCGAGTCCAGTACAGGGTTGTCAAAATAACCCAAGCCGTTTGGTGTAACTCATTCTGATGGGTTTAATGGCTCCGTTAGCCAATATAAGAATCCTAAAAGAAATGAATAAAAGAGATAAATAACTAACTAATTACTAAACACACTATATATATGTACATATGTTCAAATGTAACTATAGTAGTTGTATTTAAGCAGAAGATATACAAGTCTAATTTATTTACATGATTTACAAGATGCAAGTTTTAATTGAAACTTATGAAAATCAATGTGAAAAATGATTGTTTCTAGGAAGCAGATAAAGAAAGCACATAAAAATATTTATTGTTTTTCTTTTATAAATTTAAAGAATCGTGAAAAAAAAAATTAATGAAACATGAACATGTGGATAGTCAAAGTTGAATCATACATTCTAGTTTCAATGATACGTAAATGATAGAAAAATACAAAGAAATTATCATGTCAGTGAATTAGAGAGGTGTATCCAAACATCTACATGAGTAGTGAACATCCAACTGTCATGTCCAAGACAGAAATCTGCAATGAACCTTATGATTGTTCTAAATAAATTCAGAATATGTATTGGCAGCTTAGGTTTTAATGACAAAAAATAAAACAAAAACATATACCCGTGATCTCATAATTATACATGATTACAGCAAGATAAATCTGGAAGCAATCTATGCATTTTATCATTCAATTTAAAATTCAAAGATAAATCTTATTATTTAAATCGAAGATATAATCACAACATTTGTATTTTGATGAAGCAA